>OMNW01014881.1:18769-39790 GCA_900303245.1 Selene dorsalis
AAGTTGCTTTGTCTGACAGTTTGAAATATCCACATTTCAGTAGTTGTACTCGATCTTAAACAATTATTGAAACTGTTCTTTGATTGTCAACAGTATTCACGATTTATTTTCTGTTCACTAACTGTTTCAATTCTACTTCAGAGCCTTTGGAGCGAGCAACTTCAAAACATATTAGTGTCATGTGGAAAAACAGATTTATGTAACTTTAAAACCAGTCAAAGAAGTAGTTAATGTTTAGGGTAGACTCTTTAAGATCATTTTGATCTCAGTCAAATTAACTAGCTGATCTACTTTTTAAAACATTTTTAACATGCAACATAACATCATCTCAAACTGACCATTTGAAATGAGCCGGTCAGAGTCCACCCTGCCACTCACCGGAGTCCGGACTGAGAGTTAACTGCAGCCCGGGATGCTCGACAAATATGGGCCCTTGCTGGATTAGGATCACAGCACTATCTCTGTCTCTCCACTAACCCTCCAGGCCCGAGGGCAGAACGTGTGGGAAAGCAAGATTGACAGGAAGTTGTCGTGTAAAGGCAGAGGTGTGTGTGTGTGTGTGTCTGTGTGTCTGTGTGTGTCTGTGTGTGTGTGTATGTGCGCTCTCTTGCGTGCATCTGGGTAATGTGTGTGTTTGCCCAACGGGCGGAACACAGGGCCAGGGCAGGAAACGAAGCGGTTGTGCCACCGGTTAGAGGAAACAGAGCAGCAGATAAATTACCCAGAGTCAGGCTGGCAGGACTTCTGAGAGCCAAAGCTGAGTGGACACTGAGGGGAGGACAGGGTGTTGACACAGAGCAAGGTGTGCCTAATCCAACAGGAAAATAAGCAATGCATATGATATTTTTTAATTAGCCCACTATTTCAAACTCTGACATGTACTTATATTTCTGGGAGATGTGATAGTGAATGTATGTGTGTAGAGACAGATCCAAGTCTAGAGGATGAACACCATCCTCCCTGAAGGTATTCCTTCATTTAATGTGTTGATGATGGCTGTACAGTCCAGTATCTCCTATAGGTTTGGTCTGGTGATGATGCAGTAAATCATCTTAGTGATCATTTAACATAAAATCATTTTTATAGTCACATGATTTAGTTTAATATGATTCTTCAATCATTAACTTGGTCCTGTCTGTTAATCTGTCACTTATCTGTTCATTTAAAACTGAGGACACCCTATGGGAGAGACGGAGAGATGGGATAAAAGTTTGGTAAAGGTCGCCATCTAGTGGTATTTTATTGCCAGTTCAGTCTTATCCTCTTCTTGGACTTTACCAAACACTTCCCACAGGTAAAATTCGCAATGGAAAAAAGAGGTTTGTGGTTGAGAGGTTTAATTGTACTGAGCATTTGATAGGCTCATCAGTAAGGCCTTAATCAGCTGGTCTGAGCCTATTTCAGACGTATCAGTATTGATGTATGCGTTGTCTGATGCTGATGCGCCTCCAAACTTTATAGGTGAACCACTAACTAGTTGGGTTTAATTTAGAAATGCATTGGTTGCACACTTTAAAAAACTTCATTATATTCATTCAGTTTTTAGTTTTCTCTTTTATATAGATTTGCCCCCCCACACACACACACACACAAACTTGTGACTCTATTTGTCACATGTATTTTGTTATATTTGTTTATGTATACATGAGAAATATCGGTCAGTTAAACATTATTAGCTATTGGTATATTTTACTCCCTTATATGAGTATCATAAATAATGAGGAAAACAGAGCATGTGAGCTGTGTAGTGTGTGTCTGTGTTTGTTATTTTCTTCTCCACTGAAGTGTCAAAATTCTGTATGACCTCATAATAAAAACTTTCCATTTTATCTTAAGTATTGTTCAAATTAAGTAAAATAACCTTAAAATTAATCTGGAAATCGTCACACCGCTCATTTCGTAAGAGATGGAAAATATAAAACACAGAAACACGACGGTGTAGTATCTTGAAAATTTATTCATGTGGACCAAAAAAAAAAAAAAAGCAGTTGGCAAAAACCTTTTTTTTAAACGTCACTACAAAACCGTTAGTGAAGAAACAACTGACAGAAAAGCTGCTTCTTTCTTTTCCCTTTCTTCGTACAGAACACTTTAGTCAAGGCCAAGAGAGAGGAAGTTATATAGTATCTTTGAAGCTATGAAATAAAGACATGCAAAGATTCTGCTAACAAATCTCTGTCAGGTGTAAATCATATTCAGTAAAAAAAAAAAAAAAGGTTGTTGAGTGAGAAAGGAGGGAGCTTCAGATCCAAATCCATTTCATCTCACTCCAGTTAAACAGCATTGGTGTCGTCTGTGTTTTGAACAGTTGACGTACGGCTCTAAGTACAGTACTAAGGCAGAGGAGTGTGACGTGGAAACAGCCTCTAGAGGACATGCTCACAGAAATGTATCTAAAACATGGTCAAACACTGAACAGTGTGGATCCGTACCTACAGGGAAACAACCACACAGACACTTTTAATAGAATCAGAGGAAGCCTGGTGAAATCAGCACTGGAGTCATTGATATTTGACAGGAGAGAAGATACAAAAATACAGTCTGATTAGTAAGTGCAGGCACATGACACAAGACACAACACGTTTTTATCCAAAACTGACCATTTTGCTTTCAGCCAACACATTTGACAAGATCTTCAAGTAGGAAAAGACCAAAAGAGTGTAGAGCAAAGAGAAAGCATTGACAAGATCTCAAAAAAAAAAAATCTTGCTCCTGACTGTCCTCTGAGTCACAAAGACAAAACTATTGAGCCCACTCTGTTGGATGTTTGTTACAACTGTTTTGTTTCAAAAACCTTGAACAATTACAGCCAACCTGTTCTTTTCTATGTAAAATACCACCAGGAAAATAAACTAATTTAGGTGTCTCTAGATCAATTAGTGCGTTGTTACATTGAAGGAAAAAATCTTCTCATTCACACGAAACACACAGACACAAAACAAGGCCATCAAAAATACAGCTATCAAATCTCTTCATTTAAGTACAGTAACTTAGAGAACATGACGAAGCAATACAACCCAGTAAAATACATTTTTATAAAAAAAAAAAATTGTGCTAATAGGAAAATGGCAATACAAACAGTATCATGCTGTTCTTCATAGTAATGTGGCCAAAAGACATCTCTAAATGATTTGGGCTGGTGATGGAGTGAAGCCACATGCATTGTTATCAGGGCACAAAAAATTTAGATGGTGTCAGCAAGTTGTGGACAACCATGAAACATTTAGACATGTAAAATAAAACTAACACTGTCGTATCCTAAAATAGATACTAGTAACAGCAGCGCCAGCTGAGGCTTTTCTCTCTCTCTCTAAGCAAACGTTGTAACAGACAAACCACAAACTCAGACTGATTAGTGTGCACGTACATGTATGTTTATGTCTGAGCGTACACACACGTTTGCATTATCGCGCTTGTGCAACTGCTTGTGATTACTGCACATTTTTAATGTAGTGTTTACACATTATACGTTTGGCTGGTACACAGTCAGGTAGGCGATGGGATAGTATCTTGTCTGCTGGGCAGAGGTTTCCCAAAAACATATTCAGTACAGTCGTCAAAACAGTGATGGCCCGTTGATTTCAATGGGGTCATAATGACAAAAAGCAAAGGCAATGATCATATGACTGTAAACCTTTTTCCTCATTTACAAAAACTCAAGGTTTCTCCAGAGGCACCGTGTGTTGGCCTTGCTTGTAATCGACACAGGCAACGCCTGGATTGGGACAGGAGGACGTGTGGGGACAGCAGCAGTTCACTCTCAACATGCTTTTGGGAAACCAGGCCCTGTTTGTCTCAGCACGCCTCCTTGGCTTGACTTGGCATCTTGCACATCATCAGGATCTGCTTCAAGGCTTTCTGCACATCCTCGTCCATTTGACCCTGAAGACACAAAGGTTCAGTTCACTGACTATCAGTAAAATGCTCGTCCGGTTATTTCACTTTACAGGTTGTGAAACTCAATCTGATGTGATTCAATGGGCCAGATCCCGTTAATTAGTAGATATCTATACCTTCTAATAAAAATGAATTAGAAGATATAGATATTTCAGTGGGTATTTAAGTGAACCAAAATCTAAAACCTGACAACCTTTAGGCAAACTAATGAATGAATTTACCTGGACAGCGTAGAGCAGGTGCATCCTGTAGACTGACACGATCTCATTGTGCTGCTTCTTTGACTCCTACAGAGACACAAAAGTTAAATCTTTTATTAGACTGGAGGTAGAATTTAGAAATCTCACTTAAATTATCAAAGGACACAAAATTAAAATTATTGTTGAAAGTAGGTTTAGGAGGGCGTACAGCTAGCTGGTACTGCAGCTGTTTGATTTGTTGCTGCAGGGTCTCCAGCTGCTGGTTCTGCTGCTGTCTCTTGGAGGGGGAGCCAGAGGTGTAGGAGAGCTGTGACAGGCTGTTTAAGGCGTCCTTTAGCTTCCCTACCTCCCGCGACAGGTCATCTATCTGAGGGGAGAAACAGGAAAGGTGTGGTCAGAGAAATTTAAGGCGATTTGACTCCTTCTGAAATGGTACGATGATTGACAAACACCATGGTGAGACTGAATGTATTTATGTCTCAACTTTAGGTTGTACAGCAAGTGCTCTGTCAGACAGAGCCACTGAAGTATGAGGTCGCTACTGACCCTCTTGTTCTTTTCTCTCTCAGAGGCAACGTGGTTCTCCACCAGCTGTTTGAGCTGACACACAGCATCCTGGGACTCGGCCAGCCTGGAGGACAACGTCTGGTTCTCCTTCTCCCTCGACATCACCAGCTCCTGCAGGGCTTCGCGCTCTGCACGATTTTCCCGTGCCTGACGGATGGATGGATGGAAAGAGTTTTCAGGTTAAGTGATAAGGTTATTATCAATATTCAAAATTTAGATTCCTCCCGTGGCTCCTTTCTCCTCACCTTCTGCCATGCATCAGCTGCCTCCAGAGCCATCTCATCCTGCTTCCTGAGGGCCCCCTGGAGGAGCTGCGTCAGGTGGTTCACCTCGCCCTCCAGCTGCTCTCGCATGGTCTCATGGTCCAGACGGGAGACTGAGTCATCTGGGGTTACATCTTTTTCTGCTGCCAGTCTTTTGGTAAAAATAAGCGCAAGAATCACATGGTGACACAAAAACAACTAGTATTGGGTGCTTTTTTTTAAAAATTTAAGACTCGCAAAAGTAAAATTTCATTGTTGTAGCTTTGCTGAATATGCTACAAACACTGACTGTCAAGTCAAACACTGTATAGTGGAAGTATGGAGTAACTTAAACTGGAAATATCCAAGTAGAGTACCAGAACATTGAAACTGGTGCATTTGGTGAGTCTAAGACTGTTTTTTCATCTCACCTGGTCTGAAGAGACTCCACTTGCAGGCTCTTTTGGTGTAGCTGTTCTTTCAGGGCTTCTGATTGGCTCTCCAGTTCTTTGATGGCATTTCCCAGAGATGACATCACCTGCGTGTGGTCGGCGAGGGCCACAGAGCTCTGTGCCTGAGCTTCGGCCTCCTGCCTCAGCGCTGAAATCTCCTGCTGAGCAGCTGAGAACTTCCTCTCTGCCTCTGCCAGCACAGTCTGCAGCTCCTCCACCCTGCCGCTCAGCATCTGGACCTGCTGCTGCTGATGTTCGGGAGAGGGGGACGACGGCGCGCTGCTCTCAGCTTTGGCCTCAGCCAGCTGTTTCTGAGCAGTACCCAGCTGACTCTTGGTGTCACTGTAGGAGTGTGAAAGCTCTAGCAAGCGGCGCTGCAGCCCAGCAATGACCTCGTTCAGCTCAGCTTTCATTTCTTCAAAGTCTTTGGCTGCAGCTTCAACAGGTACTGTTCCCCTCAGAGCCTCCTGAACAACAAAGTAGAAATATGAACAGATTAAATAAAAATAAAGATGGAAAAAAGTGAAAAATATTTAAATGACCAGACAAAATGTAGAATGAATGAGTAAAAAACAATGGTGAAGTTGTTTCACTTGTGCTTCTCTGTGCATTCAATCATAAAGTGACTCAGAGGCCTATATCTACCTGGAGCATCCTAATCTCCTCTTTTGCCTCCTTGTACAGCTCCTCCATCTGTGCCGTCCTCTGTTCTCTCTCCTTCGCACTCTGTCTTTCCTCCTCCATCCTCCTGAGTGCCTCCTCCAGCTGTCTGATTTGCTGAGCCGCTTTCTCCAGCTCCGATCCAGACAGGAGGAGCTGGGCCTTCAGCTGTTTCACTTCATGTTCCAGCGTGGATGACGATCGTCTCTGAGCCTCCTCTTTTTCCACCAGCTCGTTGCCTTCCCTTCCCATCTGCGCTCTCAGCTCGTCCACCTCCTCCACAGCTTGGTGGTATCGCTCCTGAGTGTCTGTCAGCTTTGCCTGCAGCTCGGCTAAACTCTCCATCAGCTCCTCCTCTCTTCCCTTCTCCCTCACTCCTCCCTCATCCTCCTCTCTTTCTCTGGCCCCCTCAGGTTTCAGCTGAGCCTGAAGTGAGCGGTTCTCCTTCCTGGTTTCGAGCAGTTTCACCTGAACACTCTCCAGCGCTTGTCTCAACAGTCTGATCTCCTCTTTGCTCCCCTCTCTCCCTCCTTCATTCTCCTCCTCTTCCCGTCTGACAGAAACTCCGACTGAACTGTCCTCCCTCTCTCCTTGGGCGGTGAAGGGAACTGGTGATAGTGATTCAAACTCATCCTTGGTGGAGTGGAAGGAGGAGTTGGAGGCCATGCTGTTTGGACGACTGGTCTCCTTCAGGTCCTCGTTTCCTTGGAGAGATGGGTGTTTCTGTGAGGTACAGTAAGAACAGTCAGGACAAAGTTAAAATAAACAACTGCAATATCAAACAATCCCATAACGTCAAACCAACTTTCTACAAAATGATGCTTGTAAAACAGGAACAGAAGAGGTGGAAGGGAACCCTCGTTAGATGATTGGATAGATTATATCTGTTATACCAGATTCTTAGGGATAGAATTATATTTATATTTTGTGATGTTAAAATGATTAGTGATCACACACTTAATAGCTCATTTGCCCATTTCTTCAGGTCAGCCTTAAAACTGAGAGACTTAAGGTCACTGTAATTGTTCTCCTACATTGAAATAATCTGTGAATACTATTCCAAAGTGTAGACAAGTGGGATGACTACACTGCAGACTAAGTGTCTATGTGCAGGTGAGTACAGAGAGGACAATGCAAACAGAATTTAAATAGATGCTGTGGCTGTGTCTGTTAATTTGCCTGCTATCTTATCTTTACCTTGAATATGTTCATTTGTTAGTTAATGATTTCACTGAAACATGAATGAATGCCTTGCATACCCTGACTTTGCTTGCAAGCTGCTGGTTCTCCAAAGTAAGAGCAGTAATCTTGGCTTGCAGAACGGAAACCAGAGCTGCAGATGCTGTACCACTGTGTTCGACCTGTCAACACATACAGTACACATACATTACAACCAGAGGCACACAGAGAGGCATCAAAGCAAGGGTAAAGACCACTAGCTACCTCGTGAAAAACAAAACGAGCTGTGACACGTCGAAAGCTGAGGTTAGACCTCCTCCAAGAATGCAGGGGTGAAAAAGTTCAGCAGTCTCTGTGAGAGTAAAGTATTAAACTAGAAGCAGAGTTGATTTAAGATTTCAACAACCAGACTAAACGACAGAATAGTGAAAGTCACTGCATGAAATAGCCACTGAGTAGCCACATATCCAGCTCGACCCAATTTTTCATCCAGCTGGGAAAAACGTTTCAGTATTGTGTAGATTAAATATAGTCAGTCCACATTGTTTTAATGCTCAACTTTTCAAACATGAAGTCTTCTGTTTATTTACCTCTAAGTCTGCCATTCTTATCATCACATCTGTTTTAAAATCTCCTCCTATGTAACCTAAGCCCATCACTGTAGCATGTTTTAGTCATGAATCACCTTTGTATCTAGCTCAGGACCAGCCACCGTGTGCTCCACCGTCTGCTTCAGGTCTTCAATTGTTTCCAGCAGCATGTTTCTCTCCTCGTGGAGCTTCTCCACCTCCGCTCTCAGCACCGTTCCTCTCACTTCATCCTCCTTTTCAAATGAGAAAGGGGAGGGGAGAGGAGAGGGGTAAAGAGAGGCAAGAAAGAGGAAGGGGAGGGGAGAAGAACATGAGATGGACAAGGAGAAGGAAGAGAAAGTTGAGGTGAGAGGAGGAGGGGGAGAAAGTGGCTCTGTACATTGACCTACTTATGTGCAATACTTTATTGTGTATTAAACATTCAAGTCAAGGTTAAAGTTCAAGTTACTTCATCTACTATTGATCCTGTGAATCTCCTTTTTCTGGCAATGCTGCCACCAATATGTGGTTGAAAGCATTTACTTTTCGGGGTTTCTTGGATATTTTTTCTAAATATTAAATAGCAGTCTATTTGTTAAACTTGTTCATTTGCTTTGATAAGTTTACACGTGGAAAACAAAACTCCCAGTCTCTGAAGACAACAGGTTATTGCATTCATTAACATTGCTCTTATGCAGATCTGTCATATTTTCATACTCTTGTTTTTCATTGTATCAGCTGTTTACCTTGTAGTTGAATCTCTTGGGAGTGTCACTTTTGTTGGATGCAGGGGTCCCAGTGGAGGTAATGACCGAAGGAGATGAGGGTCCAGAACTCTGAGGGAGGATGAAGTTGATTAGTTTTAGTTTGATTAGTTTTTTAATTTGTTTTCCTAATAAACGCTTCATCACATTCTGGTCAAAGAAAAATAAACTACAAAAAAAAAAGTTTATGGGCAGGGTAAGAAGGAAAATCATATTTAAAGTGACTCATTACTGCATTAGCTCTTTGTATTAAGTATATTTAATTCAGTATCTCTGTGAAAAAAGACTGATTAGTATGAACATGACATGTCCATTCTATGGAAATGACATACTCTGACATAATGAAGTGTACTTTGACAGAGTATAAATTACTGTTGAGACACCACATGTTGCACTGCTTATTTCATGAAACCAATGCCGACATGCATTAATGTGAAGAGTGGCGAACTGATACAAGCAGACAGATACACAGAGAAACATGCATTTACCTGCAGTGGGCTAATAGGAGGTGGAGGTGCTTTTCGTTTTTTGGGAGTTGTGATCCGTTCATCACTTAGTTTAGCTACTTGATCATGCTGAAGAGCCAGCGAAGAAGACAGGAGAGGCAACGAAGAGAGGGAGAAAGAAAGGTGGGATTCAGTGCTGGTTAGTAAAAGGATCAGCAATCAATGAGTGCTATAGTTAAGACTCCAGGTTTGTTTTCCCAGATACAGCAACTAAAACAAGTAGAGAAATTTAATATTGATATATTACAAAGGTTGGTACTAAACTACTGTCTAGGTGGTGAAGGTAGACAACAGAATTTACGGACAAAGTTTGGCATCTGTTGCTTATTTTTAGCGCTTTCCCATGAATCACACTGTACTTAAACACACTGAAACTCTTATTAGTATTGATGATTGATTACTTTTGTCTTCACTTGGATTTATGCCTGTTTGTGAATATTAAAAATGTCTTACCGGAGGACTTCTAGGAGACTTCGAGTCTGTCGAAGGAGAAAGGGAGAACATGCAAAAAAAGAAAAACAAAAAAACCTTGCTCATTTTTATGCAATAGAAAAAAATGTGAAAAAATATGTTGTCATGACATGATATCCCCTCCAGATGGCAGTGCTGACTGCTTTGAAAGCAGAGAAGTGTGAATCTGAGCACAGACAACATACAAGTACGTGTTTATTTGTATTTCTATCATTGTGAGGGGGCAAAGACCTGTTCAAACAGATCTTCACTTTGTTTTTTATGGTTCGTGTTAAATCTCCAGGGAATAAATGCAAGTCATTAAATCAATTCAAGTATATTTATGAAGTACATTTAACACCCACCAGGGTTGACCAAAGTGTTGTGCAATAGTACATGATGAAAAATACAACATAGAAACAGCTTAATTATGATGTATACGCTGTGTTTACACATCTCTCACCTGACATCTGCTGTCTGTTCAGAGCGGCTGTGAGGGCAGTTTTGACGTCCGAGTGGCCCGACAGTTTTGCGTAGTGCACAACATCATGGCCCTGTGAATCTACAGCTGACAGATCTGCTCCTCGATGAACCAAGACCTCGACAACAGACGCCGCGCTGGACTCGCTGGCCAGCATCAAGGCTGTCCTACAACACAAAAGTACAAATGTTGATTACTACCCAACATCAAAGTGTTTCTGCTCAGATATCACTACAATTGCATGTCATTCATGTATTTTCTGTGTCTTCCCAGGTGTCTTGACTGTGCTTGTACCTGCCACTGTTGTCGGAAGTATTGATTTCGGCACCACAGTCCAGTAATGTGCTGCACGCTTCAGCATGACCGTGTTTGGCTGACAACAGCAAGGAGGTGAGTCCATCCTTGGAGACAGAAAGACAGACAGACATTGTAAACATTATCTGCGACTGAGATCATCCTATGGAGGGGCCGCATACCCCAGATTTATATGCGCACACACTCGCATAACTCATCTTATGTGACATCAGGACGTGAGCCTAGACATGGAGTATGGTTAAGTTATCCGTGTGGTGAGAGAATTCTCAGATCCATGTGAAAAAGCAGCGAATATCTCCATCTGTAAATGAATCTCCCTGCTCATAAGAAAAGCCAAACTTGCACCACTGCAGAGTGGCATTTGTTGTAGGATGAGAGAAATACGAGCGAGGGAAAATCCCCAAATTACATATTTACAGTTTGAAATGATTGGGTACAGAGGAGTTTATTGCCCCGAGCTGGACAACTGGGGCAGTATTTCATGCAACGTAGACATCCCACATTTCTCACCAGGACTGACGCATCTAAGCACGACCCTTAACCTAACCTAAACCCTCTATTACCCAAGTTCAACCTACAGAGTGGATTGGCTGGGATTGTTAAGGGTGGTGTCCGGTCTGGGAGGAGCTGCTGCCTCAAGGTTCAGTTCAGGGCAGGAACGTTTACTTAGCCAAGATGAAGTTAGGAAATGGTATGTATCTGAGTGAATTGTGACTCAACCCTGAGCTACGAATGCACGTTCTTTTCAACACAGACGGTCAATAAAGTTCACAAAAGAAAAGCAGTATTAAACTGTATGAACAGATATTTTCACATGCCATTCATATTGTTAAGAGTGAAACGAAGTTAAAAAAAATCTTAAGTTCTCTCCAACTGGAAAAAGTAAAAGAATGTAAAGTGTGTCAGCATAGTTTTGTGTTTTCTATTACAAGGCTTCTGCTTCCATACACCACAGAGAGAGAAAACTATGTTGTGGGTTCCTCTGCTAAAGACTTTAACAGTCCTGCGTCTGTCTTTCTACTGAACTCTGACTCAATGACAGGAACCATTTTTCTCCGGGTAATAGATTCAGTGCCTGCATGGTTGTGTGTAGCTGCACAGGTGTATTAACACATTATTATTTACACATGTAAATGGAGTTATGTTTATAGATAGCTGCTGCCATGCCAGTTGTTTAAAGACAGATTGTCCAACAGCCTAAGAAGAACTGAAATGGGACAAGAAAGATGATGATGTTTGACAGACAGGCTAACCCACACAAACACACCTCTGCTAGCTGTAATTATGCATCATATTTTACTTAATCATAGGTTTTGTATTTAAAATATCCATGTGTACACTAACTAGTAAGGAGGGAGGTGCTAAATAAAAGTAGACTGTACATTTCACTCAGAAGTGTACTTGAATAAAATCATAGTGTGGGATAAAAAGGAAAACACTCATTTACTCCTACTTGATTAAATGTACTTAGTTACACTCCACCATTGACCGTCCTCCAAGTGTTTTAAACCGAGTCAGACAAAGGCTGTCAAAGAATAACCAGGCCGCATCTGTGAATTATATCAAGGCCGAGCTTCTCTTAAGTAACTGTATATTTCTCTTCAACAGAAAACATAAGGAAGCTTTTATACTACATGTTTCCAATGTCTCTGAGCAGAATTAAGTTTACATTTTCTTGATTTTGTATAAACATTCTTTGTCTGACATATGTTAGACCTGGCAATGTTCCTCGTTTTCTTTCAATATCCCTCCCTATGTATACTGAAGTCAAATATAGATCAGGTATAGACGTACCGTATGCTTTAGCAATGATCTATGCCTGAGGCTAACAAGCTGGCATGTTCTGCTCAGCACTGACTGCAATATGTTCCAGACAACTTTGTGGTTTTCAGTCTACATGTCCACTAAGAGCAGACACAGCAGCTCAAATCAAACTCACACAGACACACACACACATTTGCAGATGATTATGTCTGAAGTGAATGGTCTTGTATGAAAGTGATACCGCATGCTTCATGTCAACAGGACAGAGCTGAACTGTGCTTAGCACTCTCTGTCTGCTACAACAATACAGTTTGTGAACTGAACACTTTTGACGACATGTTTTGAGTAACAGCAGCCCAATGCAGCTCACAGGTTCTTAAAAGCCCCTTTGTTTAACGATTGTTGGATTGATTAGGAAGAATTTTTAAAGGAAAAAACCCCAAACATGTCTTATGAGGCTTGCTCTAGTTGTTACCAGGATTTCAGAAACCCTGCACTTTAGCCTTAAATCCTTCCAGTCAGTGGGGAAGTGGTAGCATCAGTCAGTTTCAAAAGCCACAACATATAACTTGTCACAGATTAAAACAAGCAACAAGGCTGCAGTGCATTTTAATAAAAAGAATAACATCTTTACACGCAGGCTGAGAGACCTGTGAGAGTCACTGTGAGTGTGTTGATCTGTAACAGCCAACAACCAGCTGTGGCGTGATAATAAAAAGGGGAATAAATGGGCAACACATTCTTCTTCTCCATTTTGTTTCTCTCAATTGCTCTTTTTTTCTTACATACACACGCACGCACGTACAAAATATCACACTAACACACCCCAGTTGGGTGAAAACCACAGGCATGGAGCATCATTGCAATGGAGACCACATGTCTGCGGCTTGAGAACCAAGTTCCCACAGTACACTGACCCTCTACCTCACACACATACACATATGTACACACACACAAACTGAACAATATTAATCTATCTTAAAATGGAGAGGGACAACAAGAGGAAGTGTCAGGGCCTGAGGATCCTTCATACTGTTGACCTCCAGCTGTGACAAACATCTGCGGATAACTTGTTTTCAAACAGCACTTTACTTCTACTTTCTGTATAAACTTTAAAAATGTAACTTGGGAAATAAGATATTTGACAGCAGATAAATACATACAGATAAATCCTGATGAAAATCTTGAGCACACAACAAGTGATTTACCTTCGATGAATAAATTCCTCAGTGGAGAGGGATATGAATGAGACTGAATGGAGCATTTCTGTGGTCTTAATTCTGCTTCTGAGCCTGCTACTATCGTGCCAGGAAAAATAAGTCTGGGGAAGAAAGAGTGGAAGTAATAATGAAAGTACATACTGCATCTTTCAGGTTGACGGGACATTTGAGTTCACACAGCAGTTGGACGGTCTGGATGTTCCCACTGGCAGCTGAGGATAAAACAAAACAAAGAGTCAGACAATGAACTAAAGCACACAGGTGTCCAGAGATCGCAGCTTGGTCCCATGTGGTCCAGGACTGAATTTAGCAAGAATTTCTTCTCCTTTGTCTCCTTCCCTGATTTACAAAAGACCAAATTAATTAAAAATGAGTCAAACACAGCTGGACTGTCGAATTAAATTTTCTTTAAAAAGCACAGACACGGTTATGGTGACTGAAGTAACACACCGCAATGGTAAACCTTCGCTTTGAGTTTAAAAAGTGCAACAGTTCTGTAAACAAACACCAGCACTGTAAGACAAAGAAAGAGGAAGACCCATGGAAAAAAAAAAAAGAAAAAAAGAAATTACTCAGCTGAGATCACATTTAATCACTTAAATCCAACTATGGTTGATGATTTTATCCAAATAAAATTAGAGCTTAAACTTAATCTCGCAAGATATTTTCCCGTGTAGTTCTCAAAGCAGACTACCCTTCAATAAAAGCACCTTTGTTTGGTTAACTCTCAGGATACTGACTCACACTCACACTGATACACTCACCAGCGTGATGCAGGGCCGTCTTTCCTGTTCCATCTACAGCGTCTATAGGACATTTACTCTGTCGGTAAATAGACAGTGTTAGACATGCAAATCAAATATCACATGGATTATTAAAGATTATGAAAGCGATAATGACAGTTTTTTGTTTTAGTGCCACGCAGTTCATTTCTGTGCTTGTTTGTGATGAATCTTTAGTCATATCGACCATTCATCTAGTGAATTCTTACATTTCCCTGAGAGTCCCGATATATGTTCAAATGCGTGTTTTTTTTCTCCCAATAACTAGTAGTGATGACCTGCTTCAAAATTTTAGAGATACCATTAATTTTTTCTAGTGAAGAAACAGCTAAAATTTGGAACTAACAACATTTTTTAATAATTTGGTACAGTATTATTGAGACTTGCATAGACGTTTGACCGGACGTGTGTCTTGCTGAGACACTGCAGGCTGTCATGAGATAGTTAGGTCAGCAGATCAGAGCAGCGTGTGTGTGTGCAGATCTTAACAGGGGGGCACACGTACAAACACGGACACAGAATCAGCAGACTGAAGTAATGAAGCAGTGAAACTGTCTGGTTTCAAACATCTTAGCAGAGTGCTGAGGCCCGTCAGACTGTAGATTTCACACGGTTCATGCTCCTGCTTTCACACATTCCTCATTTGCTGCACCAAGTAATGTGTCCAAGAAGAAGTCCTGCTGGGAGACTGGATGCTGTGCCATGAAAACATTCTTTGTTCTATAATCCTTACCTTTGTGTTGGAAAACACACCTTCAAAATATTTCAATAATCCTGAAGGACTGTACAACAATTATATTAAATAAAAAACTGTGGATATTTTATCACCATTGAGGGACCATTTTGTTTGCTGCTGGCACTTATTATAAATACATGGTTTAGCAGACTGCAGTAAGTTGTTGTATTGTAGGTCACCACAGTGAAAGGAGTATGGCTGACAGCAGTTTAACAGTTTGTTACTTTTGAAAAGACTTTATCTTCTTTACCTGAATGAGCTTTTTGCAGCACTCAATGTGATTGTTTTTGGCAGCCAGGTGTAACGGACTGAAGCCTGAGCACAAAGAAATAAAGATGTTACATAAAAACTCCACTTTAGTGACAATAAGAAATCTTACTAGCAACTATATGATCCTAAATTTGACCTAAAGTAATCATTTGTCAAGTTCTAAAACCAAAATTACAAAACAATAACACAAGAGACACAATCACTTTGGTGTTCTTCCATCTAAAGTTACAGAATGACGATAGTTATACATCTGGCACCGCTGTCTTTACGAACAGTCGAGGTACATACCAGCAGCATCAGTGACTGACAGGTCTGCTCCATGGGCCAGGATGACAGAGAGACAGTCTGTCTGACCACGTGCTGCGGCCACATGAAGACTGCAGAATCAAAAAATAAGAACAGAGCTTATAAAACAGTGGTTAATAAATCCCAACAACAAAAATGCAGCGGTGACGTCCTGTTGCATTAGTGAGTCTGTCCATTTAAAATGAAGCTACAGTGTCTTCTGCATATCATCACACTGCTATATCTCCTTTCTTTAGTGTGTACCCAAAACAAACAGCAAAAAGCAAATATTTGATTCTACAGGAGTTTACAATATGTGGACTATTTCTTGCATGCAGTGATTTACTAGAGACTCTGCTTATTTTATAAGTGACATAAATATGATAATATGATAAATATGAAACATGATAATTAATTAGGTGCTGCAGCTGGTGGCTCCAGCTTCACATTTAGTGAACAGACATGAGTGTATCATCAATCACCTCATCTTTTAATAAGTGTATTTCCCAAACCATGAAACTATTTCTTTAAGAAAGTGGTGAAAACACATTGATATTGACCAAATAAAAACAGCGCCCTGACATTTTTACCCTGACAGTTTTAGGATTTAAACTTGTCCATTGATCAGTTATTTTTGATAGCCCAGAGTATAGGAGGTAAAACACTGGTCCGTGTCCAGGAATGTCATAAGTCGATATCACCCTTTATGCAAAAGAAAAAGAAAAAAAAACACACTCTGAATTGTGCGTGCAGCTTTGTGCGTATGTGTGCAGTGGGCAATCAATACAACCCCTTTTCCAGCTCAGCGAGCAGAACAAAAAAAACACACACACACACTCTACATGCCCAGCTTTCCCTTGGTGTGTGCGCAGGATTCACACACACACACACACACACACACACTGCCATGCCCACATGCCTTTCAATCAGGTTTTATCACCATAGAGATACTGTAGACTCCTCCTTTGTGCGTTCTGAAAAGATTGGAGCATTGCGATCCCAAACCACCACATTCATCATGATTTACAAAGGCTGTGGGTATGCATCTGTATGTGTGAGTCTGTGCTCTAGTCGCACACTGAGAAAAGGTCAAGGATGGGAACTGCTGGTGGGATAAAAAAGCATGTGAAAATCTGCACATTTGCTCCTCTTAGCGTTTGTTCCTGTGTTTTGATCTTCCTGGCTCTGCGTGAGCTGCTCAACACATTGAGGTCAGCCGGTGTTATGTTTCAGTAAAGGAGAGAGGTCAAATATTAACACTGAGCCTCTGTGTTATCAACAATCTCAACCGGTGAGGCAACGAGCTGCACCGCCTCTGTACGAATGAACTGGTCAGTCAAACCACTGAATGTCAGGGAGGCTGAGTGAAAAGTGCAAAATGTCAAACTTTCAGGAACTAAGAGAACCCGGTATTTTTAGACCCGTCATTTATTTTTAACATTGTGTCGCGGCGTGTGAGAGTAGCTTCATCAGCCCAAGAATCTGTGCGTATGCTATAGATATACATACATCCAATCCTTAATGTGCAAAGGAAAACAACAAAATCTCTGCAGTCACAGCATTTGTTGTTGGGGTTTTGTTGCTGAGGGCTCTCAGCTCCTCAATAGCTGCACTTGTGTCATATCAGGCAGCATACTAAAGATCTGTGGTGCGGCAGACTTCAATCTTAGTTTCTTTCCTTTTGTTGAAAGCTGCCTCCTCCATCTCATGTTGATTCAAAAGAAACAGATGTGGTCTATTCAGTCTCGTCAATTAATTCCTCTGCAAAATCATTTTTATTTTGCAGTGTGTGAAGTCCTTGATATCTAAATCTGCACCAGAGCCATTTTCCATTTATTGTTTTCTGTACAATATTAAAAACACTTACGCTGATTTGCCCTCGCTATCCAGCTTCACGGCGCTGACACCTTTCTTGGCGAGAAGCGACGCCACCTTCTCCACCTCGCCATGCTCCACCGCAGCCAGCAGGCGCTCATCATTTTTATTCCACTCATTGGCCTGAAGTCAGATAGACGGAGAGAGGTGGAAAAAATAAAATATAGGAGAGGGAGAGAACAAAAAGATGATATTGAATTTAAATCACTGGAATTATTATTGAAGTATGTATTTCAAGTCACATATAACTAAACAAAATCATCATAATCATTTGCATCATCAACAGTAAAACTCCCCCGACTGTAAAATAGACATTTTTCATATATTAGGGTATTTATTTGATCACTGTAAAGTTTGTATACTCTACGTTTCTCTAATTGCATTTACAGTTTAATAATAATATAAACATAAAAAAAAAAAATGAAGCACATTTGTCAGACATTAACAAACACATTCGCAAATTTGCAGCTGAAATGGCCGAGATGCCCCAGATCTGAGTAATGTTTCTCAGAGCGAGAGAATGTTTTCTTGGCTTTTATATGACCCACACAAACATTTGAGTCCATATGTGCACACACACACACACACAAATATACATAGGCGTCATCCAGTGTGGACACATACACACTGATATACACAAACAAAATGGCCCCACATTTGTTTTGCTGACAGGCTGTTCAGATGGAGAGAAGTCAGCTATTGGAAAGCTTCAAGAATGATCTCATACAGAGACTATCTTGCAACACAGCAGCCTGATGGCACAAGATACAGCACAGTGAGCTTTAAGAGCTGCCTACCACAGTATTTACCTCTGGCTGAATACACAGCTCTACAAAGACATGAAAACACATTTGCGATAAACTAATACTGAAGACTGTGGCCTCAGATCGCATCAAACCAAAGTCAGGAATACCAAACCAGGAAAGAGGCAGCGTGACCATAAACATGTAGCATGGCTGACCATCTGAAAAAGAACTCATTCAAATACGAGGACTGTTTAAAAAAAAAAAAACATCAGATTTTCTAGTTAGTTACAATGTTTATTCAAATGTTCCATAAACATGTGCACATGTTATGTACTGAATGCTCTGAGTAGGCAGTGATTACATGGTGTGAGTGCAGTATACAGTTATGGCTGTTTTATATTTCTACTTTCTAATATTTCTACGAGTTATTGTAACCTGCACAAAAAGGTAATTTAAGTTAAAAAGTAACTTAAATAATAGGGTGTTCTGTAAACTGTGGCACAAATAATGACTTATAAGTGAACCTGCTGCAGTTTATGGGACTGTCATATTTCTGGATGGTTAACAGACTCTGGTCAACCCATAGATCAATTCTACAAGAGAGGCAGACTGAAAAAAGGACTGCACACTAATCTGAGCTCTGGGTTTGTGTTTGTTTAGGAGACTCTTATCTCTGGCTTCAAGACATGAACACATGCATCCTTTTAGTTGATTCAGTCTGTCTCTGCTAGGTAGCCAACACTGATGTTTTGTCAACACAAACTGTGAATTTGAACAAATGTGCAGTTTCTACTTTGTCTGTGCTGAAAATGGCCACTACAGCAGATATGCAGTACTTACTTATAGCATCCTCTAATTACAGTCCACATGTAACTCTATGGGATAACATTTTTAATTTTTAAAATTTGTCCTTGTCACTGGTGCATGTTTTCTATTTTCAGCTGTTTTGCACGTGGTCCTAAAAATAACATAGAAATAAGTCTTTGGACGACAGTTTTACGACTGGGGAATAAGCACTAAACACAATTACGTTTTCAAGGAAACAGCATGATTCACTTGCTGAATGTAACAGAAATTTAAGACCCCGAGATAAAAATTTTGTGAATGATTTAAGCAACTTTGATACTTTTGTGCTGGAACCAAACTGTCAAGAATCAAATGAAAATGAATTGATTCTGGCAGTAGGAGACGGGTATAACATCCAGCTCTGTTAAGGACAGGTCAGAGAGTGTGTTTGAGTTGTTGTTGAAGGAGCAGCAGTAAATACTTTTGTTTTCCTGAACCTGAGCAGAGTACTGGGGAAAAACCCATGGACCCCAAACCTGCTGGCAGCTCACGTTCATTAGTCGGCTCTGCCTGCAAACACCTGTGCATATTAGGATGCCGTACAGTATTAGATTTGACCTGATAGCCTACTGACCTACACGTGATAAGAAGCTGAGCCCTGCCACTGCATAAATACCTGTGGTGGCAAACTGTACCCTATTTTAGGAAAGTAATAAGACAACATAGCTACACGGTGTAAGTAACCTCTGTGGCAAACACCCAGATGCAATCACTGCAATACGTTTTGCACAGCTGGTGGAAAAATTCAGAGCTATAAAAATCCCCACTGCCACTGTAACAGCTAGGGTGACCACTGAGCTCTGCAGCCTAAGCTGCAGAGAAATTCATGTGGACCAGAAGGCAATTAAAAATACTAAATTGTTTGTATTTTGCACAGTAAACACACTGAGATTGGAAAAATATTCTTGTGTTTAATGCAATGAGTTCTAGAGAATTGACTTTTATCCAGCTGTAAACAAATTCCCACACACACACGACATCCGAGACGCCACATGATCCAGGCTTCAAAGCATTAAAGCGAGAGGTGAGACACAATCTAGGAGATGGTGTAAGATGAGAAAGATCTCTCACAGATTGGAAATAACATGCTGGGTATTAACACACTCAGCTAAACTGATTGAAACATGTGAAAAAGATATGAATCTACCAGTTGTCCTGCCGTGTCTATGATAGACAGTGAAGGGTACACCTCATTCAGTGTACAAAAGTTTCCAACATTAGTTCAGAGTGCATGAGATTTGCTTAGGTCAAATATTGGTCAGTGATGGTGGAAAACCAGCCGACAATGTCAGTTTATATGAGCTTCAGCATTTCCCTTTTTTACCAGCGTGTTTATCAGTGTGCAGTGCACCACAGACTTTTCAAAGTATTGTGTGCACTTGGCAAGACTTGGCATCTCTGAATGCATCTCAATTTGCATGTGTGTTCTCTGGCAGTGTTTTTCCTACATGGCACATTTACACTGGCAGAACAATGAGGGCAGATTCGTCATTCACTTGTTTTATCTGTTTGCTTGTGTTTTCTGAAGTTACAGAGCAGTGAACTGTGCCACACAGCCATGTCTATATCTTATTGAGGAGATGGGGCACCTTGCCTGAGGTCCTGACCATCAAGGGTGACACTTATGTAATATGAAATAAAACTTGACCTTCAGGCCAAAGAGGTGAGGGCTACTTCACTCAGCAACTGCCATATTTTTAGCATGCATGGCTACAGTTTGTATAACTAACTGTATTTATTATAAGATAATATGTCCTAGGACCTGAGTGGCCTCTGTTAAACATTTTCCAGGGTTAGACCTGCTGGTATGGAGCTAAATATTCTCAGAGGTACTGTGGGGTCGGAGCGTGAGTGAAAGTGGAAGAGAGAACGTGCATGTCTGTCACTATGATTAGTGTGCAGTGAAACATGACACAGCAGCAGATAGCAGAAGCTATACAGGACACATCCCATATGGTGTGTTGTATGGGAGTCCTTGTTTTCACAGAGGTGGGCTGGGGCTGGGATTTGCCTCCCAGTGTGATGGTATGAAAAGTCTCATGATTTTCATACAGACGGTCATGTGTTGTTCAACGGCATGAAAGGAACTGAGGCCATCAAATACTAAAAATGGACGTGCTTATGAGATGGTGGAAGAAAAGGAGAGCAGATGTATGTAGATAGTTTAAAAAGTTTATATTATATATATAATAATATAATATAATATAATGTTTGA
>OMNW01014881.1:39810-54359 GCA_900303245.1 Selene dorsalis
GTTTAAAAAAACTATTAACAAGAATTTTAAACCAACTTTAAAGAGTTCTTATGTTTCCAGCGTTCAGTACATTTGATTGAAACAGATGCTTGTGCTTGTTTAACTGCACTCACTTGTTCTTATCTTGTTATGTAGACATCAGGAAGGGTGGGACTTTCTGCTGTAATTGAGTGCCTTTATGATCCAGAAACAACAGTAAAACCCACTGTACAAGACAGACAGTATAACAGCAGGAGTCACATCATGCAGGTGGTGAAGTGAAACTTTATATAACTTCAACCAGATTACTGAAGTTGAATTCAAGCCAAACTTATATAGCGCATGAATAGTTCAAGATAGAAAACACACTACTTTGATGTCACGTGTAGCAAACAACCCACAAGAGACACTACTGTTCTTTGTTTGTGTGCATGAATTCTTACTGTAACAAAAGCATTTGAATCTTCTCATGTCCAGTATCTTATCACTGAAGGTAAACTCTACATTGCCTGTACATGTGAGCCCGTGTGATTGAATAACCAACTTGTTCATTCTGGATTAGCTCCAGCTTCCCTGAGGTTGCTTAGATCACACCATTGCTTCTGCATCTTTTATGCAAAATTCAATCCCGTGTCCTCACCAGTTCAACATTGAAAATCCAAATGATGTATGTTTCTCTTCCTCTTTTACCTCTGCTGTCAGTACTGAGTAAGCTTTGCTAAATTTTCCGCACACAAGCACGCAGCAGGACAAGAATAAGATGTTGGTCGTCTTGGTTCTTGTTTTCCACTCAAGCAACACATTTTAAACTCCTGCTATGAGAGGGATTTTGAGAGTTGTTAATTTGGAGCACCGTATCACAGACTGATGTCAAAAGGCAGAAGTCCTGCTGCGATTGCACTCGGACTAGCTACAGACATGTGTTGGGTAGGTGTCTCACAAGGGGAGGATACAGGCTTTTTAAATGCATCATGCAACAAAACTACTACCAGAGTTTATCTTTAAAATGTGCATGCTTAGGACTTACAGAGGAGGCAGGATAGAGTTTCTGTAAAGAGTTCTCAACCACACAAACCTGTTTGACCTTACAGAGCATTAAGAGAAGTAACCTGGAAATTAGAAAGTTAGAGTGTGGTTTTTAAATGAAGGGACCCACAAAAACAGTATGGGTTCATGCCCCACTTTAACACTGAAGTCCAGGGATGTGGGTAATGTATGTTTTCATGGCTCAAAGCTTTGCACTGTCATGAACACACGAGCAGCCACACTAGGCTTCCAGTTTTCTGCACTGATATTCGCTTCAGTAAAGATTTGTTCATGCTCTCGCTCGCTGTCAGTTGCTTTTTTTATCAAAAAACAACACAACATTTAGGGCAAAGAGAAAGATAAGAAGACGCACTACTCTGTGTCTCCCTCCAGCTTCCCTGCTGGCAAAAGTTTCACTCAAAAAAATACATCAACTCTGCAAAAGCTTTTACCTCATCTGAACTTTCACTGTGTCTATAGAGCAGCGTCGACGCTCCCTTTCACTATCTGGCAGAAATATGTACCGCCACTGTTTATTACCAGGCAAATTTATTATTACACAAAGTGGTTTGTATGACACACAAACCAGCCTTACATCATCTGCACATCTGTCTCAGAAGTGCACATCCTCCATGACTAATTTTACTGAGCGGGATTTCCTTTTTGTTCTCTGCAGTGTCACACTGATCACACTCGACTGCAGTATTGATCAAAATAAATACAACAATATCTAATTATCTTAAAACAGGCATTAATTAAAGTATCTTGTTGTGATTAGCATTGAGGCACATGAATGGTTTTGTTTGGTAAACACTACATTGTAAAAGCTGACAAGTGTACAGCTGACATTTGCAGTGAATGGTCTCATTAACAAGACCTGCATGAGGGAGAAAAACTGAAATGAACTTTGGACCCCCACCACCACTAATAGAAAAAATTACAGGGGAAACAGTGATGCACTGTATAGCATGAACCTGCTTAATGGTCTCTGTGATTTTAATAGGCCAAACAAAAAAAAAACAAAAAAGAGGTGCCGTTAGCCCAGAGCAGCATGACAGCGATAGCATTAGACTACATTGCAATGGACAGCTTTAAGTGGAGCGGAATGCACTGCTCCAGTTTCAGCCACGCACACATCTAGTGTCATCGCAAGGAGGCTGATGAAATAATCATGTGCAGCGAGAGACGGTGCAAAATCAGCGCGAGGCCTCCAGTCAAGAAGTGATGGAACAAAGTGTTTTTGAGTTTCGTGCACTATAAAAAGCAGGAAAATGTTGCCTGTCCTGAGAACGACAGAGAGGTGACGGTGCCGTAACCCAGCAGGACACAAATAAGATAAATATCTTTAAAGTAAATAACAAATAGTTGTATTTTCCTGTATGCATAAGAACAATGGACATCAACATTTTAAGATACGATTCTTTTTTTTTTTTATCTCAAAATATCATTTAAAAATCTGCTGTAGATTTATGGAGACTACGTTGGATGGAGAGTAGTGATTCGAAGACGACAGGCCAACGGTTAAATTTCAAGAACCATTTTCATGCGCGAAAAAAAAGAGTTACATTCTGGACATTCCTCTGATTCATTTTTAATATATGAGAGCCAAAAAAATGCCAAAGCATCAATTATATCAGGCCAGTCCTTACTGCTGTCATCAGAACTATGCCAGACTCCTCATTAAAGATTAACCTTTAATCAACAGAAAATTAATCAGTGACTATTTTAATAATCTATTAATCATTTATGTAATTTTTCAAGCAAAAAGCCAAACATGACCTAGTTCCAGCTTCTAAGCTGTAAGCAGGATGCTGCTTTTCTTTGTGTTTTGTCGTAGCAGCATGAATATATTTGGGTAAATTGTTAATGAAAATACTCATTATTTGTAGTGTTCCTCTTAGTGATGGACACAATGGAGCAGAGAGCATGACAAATACTGTACAAACACTTCACATTCAAACTCAATTATATCTGCACACAACACACAAGCTCATAATTATACTGGACAATATCTGCTTGTGCTGAATATTGTAGCTTTGGCCCATATTGGTTTGCAGCAACTATAATTCATAGAATTCCTGATCCTGAGATTGTAAACCAATAAAGATGAACATCCATATGTTTGTTATGCCAGGAAGTTAAATAGGTCTCACTTTCTCTCTGGCTTTCAGTGCTGTTTCCTCAACTGTCCCCGTTCTCTCCGTCCTGATCTGCCCGTCTGCCTCTCCCTCAGCTTCTCCCTCAATTTTATGTTTCTTGCGCTGTGATAAGTATGTTTACAGTGGGATCAGGGTGTGGACGGTAGTGTTTGCTCCCCCTCTGTCTTTACCCTCACACTCATTTAGACACACAAAGAGCTCACTGATAACACTAAGTGTTTCCTGTTTGTCCAGGCCTGAGGCTGGATGCAAGGACGAGGACAAGAGAGCAAGGATCAATGACACATGCTGAGAGACAAAGAAATATTTGGACTGGTATGTATAATCATTTTTACTAGTTTTGTCCTGTAGTGTTTTAAAGATATTAAGAAAGAAACTATGGAGTCACAAGTTCAAGCATCAAGTCATTACTGCTGTTTCAGAATAAACTGCAAAGAAAACAGATGTGCATCAAGTATGTGTGACTGTTAATGTAATGGTTTTTGCATAAACATTTCTGCTCTGCTGAGTGTTTTCTCTGTTCCTCTCAACTGTCTCGGTTTTCTGAAGGAAAAACAAACCAAGATTGGGAAACGGTAATTCTTACATTATGTTGTGTATGTTTGTAGAGTTCAGCAGCTAGGAGCAGACAGAGTTAAAGAGAAAAACATTTACTTTAGAAAACCTTTAGTATTTGCCTCCAATGAAGACAAAATAACATTTCTTGCTAATCTGCAGATAAAGAAATGTTTGTTCTTCTTTGATTTTGTGGGTGATCCTGTTTGCTTTCACCATGTTCTCCATCACTACTAAAAGATGAAGGGATGGCAGTCTAGTGTCAATTACAATGCTAATGCTTTGGTTCTACATATAGATTAGTCAAGGCTTAAGCAAAGAGACCTAGAAGCCTGAGCATTTCTTGTGACC
Organism: Selene dorsalis; assembly: GCA_900303245.1. Lineage (NCBI taxonomy): Eukaryota > Metazoa > Chordata > Actinopteri > Carangiformes > Carangidae > Selene > Selene dorsalis. The sequence goes on from OMNW01014881.1 coordinate 43,881, forward strand.
TCAGGTGAAACTAATAAAACAAAACACGTGTTAAGAAAATCCTTTCCCAGGAAGTCTAGAGATTAGAAATCATAACGCATATCCATTGCAAATTTCATGGAAATCTGAGAACTACCTTTCCAGATGACTTGTCATGGATTAAAGTCTTATTTAGAGGAAGTTTGACCCGACCGTGGCACCAAAAATCACCATTAATCATAATCTGGGAATGAAAAATATCCTTGACAAATTTCAGTTATCGTTCCAGTAATTGTGAGGAAATCTTGCTCTGGACTCTAGTGCTGGACAGACAGACCGACGAACAAGGCCCTGCTGTTTGCTAAGCAAGAAAAACAAAACACTTTGCCACAAAGAGAGAACAAAAGGGAAGTAGATGGGAAAAGACAGAGTAGACTGAGTAAGGAAGTACCATGTCTAAAGATAACGTGCTGGGAGAAACTGACAGACCAAAAGCCTAAACGTGGAAAAAAAATACGACACCTCAAGTCAGGTCATGTCAAGTAGAGGAAGGGAAAAAACAACCAAGTAGCAGAAGATTACTAAAATGAAAAAAACAGAGAAACTCTTATAAAGTCTTTTCTTCATCACAGCTTCTCAGACCGAGGAACTGACCGAACATAACATGAGCACAAAACACCATTCACTGCTTCAGTTCACTCACTAAAGCTGATTTTCTGTGTAAACAAGAATTGTGTTGTCCATGGAATTACATGCAGAGATGATAGATAAAACTAAATAACTGGATAAAGGAAAGAAGGTCAGACGGAAGTTAACATGACAGATTTAACTCCAGAGGGAGAAAACCTCCACACAGGTTACGAGAATATTCTTTGTTTGGGAGAGTGATTCAGAGTCACAGGGCAGTACGGGAAGTAGAGGAGAGGATGGAAGGGTGAACAATGTACAGGACAAAAAGGAAAGGAGACAGTGAAAGAAAGACAAAGTTTGACACATCTACAATATCAGTGCCCTTTGATCAGCAGTGGCTCTTAACTTCAAACCCCTTATCTGCAACAACGCAGATGCTCAGATGTCCTCAAACAATACATCCTTTCTCTGGGGCCACAGCTGAAACTGCTTACTGCCCTCTGTAGCACAAATACACATGAACAGGCGCACGCACACACACACGCACACACACCACAACAGTTTACTAGACTCTGAAACCAAAACCCAGAATAAGAGAGCTGGTAGACAGAACTGCTAAACAAAGACCAGATGGTTGCTCTCACACTGAAAGATGCAGCTACGTATTTCACAATAAAGTCCGGTCTGGACCACAGGTTTGGATAATGTAACAAATTTACACCATACTTTTCATTTGACAACTTTGTTTTAGATTAACCACAATTTTATTAACACCACAACCTCCCTAATAAATTAATTTTATTTAAAAACAAAAAAAACTAGAGAACATTGGGACCATCAATATATTATCTGTATACATGAGCCAAACCTGTACAGGCTTCCACATATCACACGGTCTTCAGAGCACCATAACTCTGCAATAGTTTGGCCCAGAGACATATTGTGTATTTCACTTAAAACTAGAGAATCGGTGCTTTCTAACAAGCCCCAGTATGTGTGTATCACTGACTTTGATCAATAAACTAACATGGAAAGTTAGAAAATATTTGGAGGAGCCTTACTGTTTGCCTGGAACGCTGCTGCTTTCTCTCTGTTAGTTTATCGATCGATTCTCGTCTCCATTTCTGCCAGTGATGTTTAGAGTCATGTCACTGTATTGGACATTCCTATTGGCTCTAGTCGGTGCTGTCACAGCCAATCAATGTCTGATTCAGACACTTGGCTGTGGCGTTATACACAAACTAAATGGGAGAAATAGTGTATTATTCTGAGCTTAGACAAAGGAGAAGTTGCTCTAAGGTTATAGTAGTGACTGTAAGTAAAGGATGAAACCAGTCAGATATTTAGTGCAACAGGAGCTTTAGAGCGGATTTTTCAAAGAGAAGAAAAAAAAACACCCATAAATCCTGCTCCAAAGAATGAGCATTACTCATGATCAGATAAAGATAGAAACTTCAAATCACTTCTACAACAATCCATATAAATGTGTGCAACACTGTGTTGAGGTTTTCTTTCATTAATATAGCATGTAGTGTTTTTCTCTATGAAATAAGTGAAAAAAAACGAGTCATTATTAGTTTTTTCTTGTCTTTTGGGCTATTAAAGTGTACAGAAGTCTTTGTTAAAGGAGACATATTATGCATATTTTACCGCTCTTTGCTTACCATTGTGCCCCCATCCCCTAGAACACACTATCCTCTGATTGGCTTGCTCCATAGAGGCCCACGTGTGCTTGTCTACCTTGCGTTGTTGAATACATACCGGTCAGCTTTACAAACATGGCCATCTACGAGGTCCATCTGTACGTGTTGGACCCTGAGTCTGACCTACAGTTTTCATCTATTTTGGTGAAGGAAAACAGTTGCGATTTTCTGTATAGCTGCAGCTTAGGGGCGGCATCGTGGGCTTGTTTTGGGGATCCCTTGCAGTTTGGCCATTCGTCCTAATTGGACGGTAAAACCTGACATCAGGTTTTGTGCAAATCTTGCTGAGATTTTGTTACCAAGCGTTCAGAGAGACTGGAAACCATGTGAAATCTCGTCGGTGGATTACGACTTAATGCGGACCTCGGGGTGCTCCGTCAGTCTAACGTTGCGCTCGCTCCTTCTAAACTTCTCACTCAGCCCACAGTGTTTTCCTTTTTCATTTTTCGTTTTTTCCTCACACACATCACTTGTGGCAGTTTATCAGACTATCCGTCACTCTCTCTGTGGAGCTACAAAAGAGTTTATATGCAAATTCTTTCATATCATCCAGCAGCACTCCCTGAGACCTGTAAACACACACTGATGTGTAAAATCAGTGGAGTTACTTCACAGACGCTAATGAGAACTGCGCTGAATGGCACCACTACTAACACCAAATGTCTGCCAAGGGAGCTTCTTTGCACCAACTTTGCCAACGTCACAGACTGCCAAAGAGAATATTTGTGCCCTGGATGCACTGCTGAGAAATCCTTTTCAAAGGAACCAAGTTGCAGTCACCATGTAAATTTAACTTAGATGAGACATGCATCATCATCATTTGTTCATCTTGACATGGCGCCTTGAAGCCCTTATTTTCACATGATTCTTGGCCTTCCCCTATTTGTGTTCATTAATACTGACAGTCATTTAGTATTTCCTTTCGATTTTTTCGAGTGTAGTTGATTGTTCTGTCCAAAAAACTTTTAAACAGAGGTGGATTATGGAGCGTAATGAGCATATTTGTTTGGTTTAGGTGATAAATTAAGATATGACGTGATCTTGTTATTGTTTTAAAGGTAACTCAGCCTTTCTACTCAACACTAAAACTTGAGGAAAACACTAAATTGTCATCACGTCATACATCAGCTTCCCTTCACTTCACTTGACTCCAGAGTCGACCCTTGAAAAACTCAAAACATTTCCCTTTGACCCCTCTCATTGCCTCCTCTTTTAGTGCTTTTCTTGTGCTGCTCTCACAAACAATGTGTGTTACAGAAATACTACGAGGTCACCATGACATTCATAGCATTTGTGAAATATTAGTGATTTCAGAGGTTTACTGATGAAATTTGAGATTATTACATTGTTCTTGAAAAGTTCTTGTTGTCTGTTTCAAAAATGGACGACTGGTGCAGAAGTCCAGCGTAGGACATTTATGGGCGAAAGAGGTCCACCAGTAAAAACCAGCCCTCATGCAACACTTCCTCCTGACATAAATAGCCTTTCCTGCCCTATAAATAAACACTGTTGGACTTGGAAAGCAACCAGCCTCATTACGCTGGAGGGCCGCTCATAAAGTCAGTGGAGTAGGGCAAAATCACTCACTTCAGGTAGGATAGTGTAGGCAGTTCAAACATGCTCACACACACACACTCTCAGTGTGCAAAGAGTCAGGACAGAGTAAAACCATAGGTTATTATTTCACCGTTGTGCTGAACTCAATGGACAAAATTTTGTGCAACAAACCTGAAAAAGGAAACAGTTCATCTGGCCACTCAGCTTAGACTTGAATCTATTAAACTGTCACTTCCATCACTTTAATCATTGGGTAGAACTGAAAACACACCTCGCAAACATTTGCGAGTGAGAACAGTTCTCGGAAGTAAGCAGCAAATCAATGTGCAACGCCAGAAGTCTCTCATAAAGTTAAGTTCTCATAGTTTTTTCAGGTGAACTGAGTCTAACCCTTCCTCTATCCATCTCCTAGCATGAATATTGTTCCAGTTGTTCGGAGCAAGCCAAACTAAACAAACCCTCTGAGCCGAGCTGGGGGCGGGGAGCCTGACTGCCCTTCTTACTAAAGTCGGGTTTGTCTCTGGCTCTCTTTCTTCCCCATAGTCCCCAATCTCTCCTCCTTTATCTTAGTCTTTTAATCATCTCTTCCTTTATCCACTTCTTGTTCCTCATTACTTCTTCATCTGTGTCTCTCGTCTTTCATCATTCTTCACAACTCCTCCCCGCCTTTCCTTAAGCTCTCAGCTGAACTCCCCTCATCCACCATATCTGCTCCTGTCTATCTTTCTGATGCTGCCATCATTATCAGTGATTAGTTGCATCTAACACCATGACTTCATCTACACGTGAAGCGTGTCCAAGGACGTGTCAGTTGAGTGAGCCATGCCCCCACAAACAAATTCTCATGAACACAAATACATCATCACCATCATCATCATACATCATCACCAGTGTCAGCAGACAGCATATAAGCCCGTGACAAACACGCACCCATGCATAAATGAGCATGCAAACACATGTACAGACAAAAAGATCACACCCGCCTCCCTTTACCATGCTCAGTGCTTCATGTATTTGCTGACAAGCAGGTTTCCTGGCTCTCTGTCTGTAGTTCATGTACACTGGCGATAAGGAATAAAGAGATCCCATGGGCAGTTCCTGCTTTAATTGGATCCATGTTTAAACAGGCCTTAAAGCATTTTCCTCTTGCCTTGACTTGGATTAATTCAAAGTATTTGAAGTCTGTATTTTTTAACATTCTTGGAGGAGGCCATGTGGTGTAATCAAGGTTGAAACTTAAGGGTCGTGAATACAGTGATATAATCAACAGCTAACTAACTCTGGTGACTAATTTAGCAGCAGAGGCGGACTGGACGTCTGCACAACCTACTGTCAGCAAGTAGACCAGTACAGAAAATATTCTTCATGAGATTATTAGCCAGTTCCTCAAAGGAGACATAAAATAACATTTATATAAATGGCACATGCTATATTTGCATAACTGATAGGGCTTAGTAAAGGCTGCACCGTATGACGAGGAGCACCAAGACGGATCAACCAAAAAATCATGTAATGCCCCAGGCCACTGAGACTAAACACTGAGTTAATTCATTCATTACATCACATCAGTTTGTTACGCCCAACTTAACTTAACTTAAGAGAAATCAGTAATAGATTGTTAGCTGTCAAATTAGAAAAAGAAGTGTCTTTTTCTAGTTTGACAGGTGAAAATCTACATATTGCCAAAAAGCCTTAGATTTTTTCCGATCAAACAACTGATCAGTTAATCAGCTAACTGCTTCAGCTCTAACTTTGCTCATCAGGGGAAACTTTAAAGCCAGCTTGACTTGTGTATGATCAGTTGTCGGTTAGCTTGTCCTCCTGACAATCACATTTGAATCAAACTAATGAGCAGTGTTAATCTCCTTTATTTTTATTTTGATTTGCTATATATGATTCTGGACTGTGTTTTCTCTCAACTGGACCCAGATCCAATCTCAATTTGCTGTGTGTAGTAAGTGTGAACAGGGTGATAGCCTTGTCCCGTGAACTCCTGATCTGTCTCCTGCTGACATGAGACAACACATAGACAGGCATACACCCTTCCTCCACCTCCTTTCTACCAGATTAATGCCAGGCTGTCCCTGAGGTTTTACTGTCGCTCCCAGTACTAATACCCTTTCACTACACCCAGCCAGAACAAATCATTCCACGCCAAACCAAGTCAGTCTGGGCCAAATCAAACAGAGCCAAGTGGAGATACTTCAGGCTGTGGTTCAGTTTAAAAGAAACCAATAACTGAAGGACTGCTACATTATTAGGTTACTACATAATGATTTTTTATGTTGTGGCTGTGCTATTTTTCAACTTTTATGGAAAAAGTGGGCGTAACATTTTCCTCTAATGGCTATATATTGCTTGATGTACTAAGAAGCCAGGGGAATGGTTTCATGTCAACCAAACTGTGCACAAAGCATTTTTAGAAATGTTTTCAAATGATCAGCATGGGATTTTCTGTGCAGTGCTGCAGCAGCAAATACATTTCATATCTCCTGACCAGCACAGCCCAATTCTTCCTGTAGTGCACAGCTACATTCATGTTTTATAGGTGTAAATATAGTAAATATAAAGCTTAGTCTCTAATGTCATGTAGTCTGGATGAATTGGAGCCATGAAACAGCTGTGTAGTGAGAGGAGACAGCATAATCCACACATCAATTAGACACAGAGAGTGGATGATAAGGGGAGTGGGTATGTGTGTCTGCACATATGCTGGATACTGGTCTATGTACATGAATGTGAAACCGTGTGTGTGTGTGTGTGTGTGTGTGTTTGTGTGTGTGTGTGTGAAAGCCTTGAGTAATCCCGCTTAGTCTAGCAGCTGGGGGAGCAGGTTTAAGTAGTGTGCCAGTATGACAGGCTGAGTGAGGGTTTAATACTGGACCCACTGTCAACAATAGAATACACTGACAATAACAAAGACAGACTGGGTATGTGTAAGTATGTGTGTGCATGTGTATGCACAGCAGCACAGCCGCTAAGTAATGTGCTTGGGGGATGGTAGTAAAAGGCTGAGAGTAAGATAATAGTCTAAGCAAATTAACTAATTTAGAGCAGCTCTGTTCAAACAGCAGGGACTCACTTGTTAATGTAGTCTCAGAGGGTCGCCGCACACTACAGTTAATTAAAATTTCTCTAATTACACAACAGTTCTAACATTACCTTTATTTCAAGAAACCCACAATAAAAACGGCCATGTTTTGTATTTTAAGGCAAAGATGTAGCACAGAGGCTTGTGTGTGCACTATAGTTCATATTTGAGGTCTTAAGCATCTTCTGTTCCATGAAAACAATGATTAGCAGGAAAACATAAGGTGCCAAGAGAAGTATCATTTTGGTATCAGAACCAAAACACAAATATGGTATTGTCAAACAATACCATGCCATAGTAACACTGAACTAAGTTTAAATAGCCTTATCAACTAAGTCTAACATAAATGGATACAGATAGTGCTGTTGGACCCACATACTGTATTTCATTAACAATCAAAATTCGACAATCAAGCTCCCAACTCCCAAACACCCAGAATTGATCAACTGACAGACAAAATACACTCTCGTTTCCGTTCCACCTTATTTTACAGTGACTTTGTGTCCATCTCAGTTGTTTAAACGGATTCAAACAAAATCGATGAGATCTAACTTCAATATTAAAAGAGAACCATTCTCACCAGTGTTGTCACTATATTCACACTGCTGTTTGATGCAGTTTAATGTCAATTTTCGGTGATTCATTTTCAGTTCCTACAGAAAAATATTAAGATGTGAGTTTAGACACAGTAGACAAACTACATAATCATATTTATAACTGCAACACTGTTTATCAATATCATTAGCGCAGGTCACAGTGAACTAATTTCTGACAGCTGACTGTTCAGACATGGCTGAAGCAAAATGCCTGTAAGTCTCTTTGTGGCTTTTTGCCAAACCCATTCCCAGAAACCAGATTACACCGTCTGCTTGTCTTCAAAACGGCTCTCTCACACACACAAACACAGACACAGAGTCTAGCAGACAGACTTGCAAAAATGTCAGAACACACACATAAGTGGTGGACACACACGCACACACTTAGAGAAATTCCTCTGGTTCACTTTGACCTTGCATATCTACACACCTGCTTTGTGAGTTTGAAAAAGCAACACCGGTGTTTCTCCCTCTTAACGATGCAGAAAACAGAATTCATGGGGAAATCTACTGTGGAAAATGTCAGATCACAACACGGCCATTATGATCCTAGTGCAGAAAAAAATACTGTTATTATCGCTGCTGTGTAATCTGTGAGAAAAATCACACATTCTGCTGCGTTTCTCAGTCCATCTTTCGTGCAGCATTAATGCTGTTTCATACTGATACTGAGGTTGGAAATGAGCAGGCACCTTCAGTGTAGGCGGCGTTTTCACACTACTTAGCCTTACAGTGCATTCAGAGGGCAGCATTTGAGAAAGCCGAGCTACTTAACCTGGTGACACATCCTGCAGAGTCTGTACGGCTGTACAGTTGTACATAGTTTTCATGCTATTTCTATGGCCCAACACATTTTCCAACAAATATGCAGCTAGGTATTATTAAAAATGTTGTAACCATTCTCTGAATCCATGTTGAAATAAGAGTCTGTTACTTCATACAGTGGATGACATCAAGTAATTGTAGCTTGATGTCGACTTAATTAAGGGTCAAACGTGTTGGGTGATTCAAGTACAGCTTTAAGTGCCGGCATTCACAGACTTTCAATTAATTACGGAGCGTATTGATTGCAGACTACTGCCAATTGCATCCCTTAAAGTACAAGGACTACATGAACCTACACAGTATAATGACAAATAAGCATATGTGTGGTCTTAGATAATCACACTTATGACCAACACACAACCTTGTGACCTTCACATCTTTGGTAGCTGACACTATCAGGCACAGCAGCCTAATCAATGATTCCGGTAGCTTGAGTCTGGAGTAATTTAAAACATAACAGAAAAACTCCAAATGGACTCTGGCACTAATCCCTTAAGGTTGATAAAATATTTCTCCAAACAGAGCAACATAATGCTACAGTACATAGTATATATTGTAAGATAAGAAAAACACTCATAAGTAATATGCATGGACTCGTGTGTATCTGAGGTTGAGACTTTCTTTATCTCCCTTCCTCCCTCAGTTTAATATTCAAACCCCAAGATATCATTTATGGCTCCACCACTACATCAAACGGAAGATGTCATAAATCGTTACGCAACCCCTGGTGTTCAGCATGAAATATTTCTCATGTTTAGAAAATTCATGATGTGAAATGGAATTTAAAACAAAGCTTGTTATACTGACCCCTGTGTGGGCCAGGGGACATGAATCAGGTAAAATGAATCAGTATAATGATGTGTCTGCATGTTATGTAAATGTCTGAGTGATATAATTGTGGTTTAAGGTTAAAGTGATGGGATCGTTTCAGGTAATTACAGATATTTTTACGTGTTGGAGCAAGAAGCAGTATCATTTTACAGAAAAAACACATCCTGTTCTCTCCTTCAGTCACATTTTTATATGTCAGCTTTAGTTAGACTTCATGTTGTTGGATGTGTTTAAGTAAAGCTTTGGTTGCCTGATGCATTCAGTTCACCGCGCTGCAGGACAAACCTCAAAGTGAGGTGTTAAGTAAAGATTTGACACTAGAACACATATTCCATTACACATTATCTGGAAATGTCTTGACTTCATTAAAAAAAAAAAAAAAAACTCTTTACGAGGGCATCAAGTTTCTGTTATTTTGTTATAAAGTGTAGGGCTGGTTTTGGGGGGAACATTCCTGAGTAATCTGTCACTGACACACACAGCCCAAAATAGAACCAAAGAGATATTTTCTTTCTATTACGGTTGTTCAGGGTTTCTATAAAAAGCAATGGAATGACTATTGGCTCAAAGGACAAACATCCTGGCCTCTGAGTGAGACTTTTTTTTCTTTACATACCTTAATTACGACCATTAATTATAATCACTATGTGTGCAGTATAATAGTGGCACTGTTTTACCCACATACGAAACGATTGTGTGCATGAAAGAAGGGATTTTGGTCTGTATTTCACAAAACAGCTCAGAGGAAAATGATTCTATCTGTAACCTCAAAATATATTTGGACTGATGCAGTTTTCCAGAAAGCAGCAGGATAGAAGGACATTGTTTTCTGATTATAGCACATAATCAATGTGTCAGGCTTGACATAGATGCACAGAGGGTGTGATATTGACTTGGGTGGGGGGCAGGGCTTGGCATGAAATGTGAAATACATACAGTTTGCAGCACAACATACAGTACCATATTGATGTACACATATTCAAACACATTCATTACAATTAAAAGATAAAGTATGAGATATTCAAGTGCTCAAACTGCGACAATGTATGTGGGTGTGGGGTCTGCAAAGGCATGCATAGCTGCAAATGGCCTCGGTCGTGTTTCTAAGCAACATTCACATCCACTGATCTTGTCTTTCTTCTCTCAAACCGCCTACAACTAGCTATTTTAGTGAGGATGAGCATATCACTTCGAAAGCATCAAACTATTTACAGCTGCTACTGTAACACAGGTTTGGACTGGAAGGCACATGGTAAAAGGTGAGACTGCCACCGTCCATTTTACTCTC
>OMNW01014881.1:56418-72623 GCA_900303245.1 Selene dorsalis
CCTAAAGAGATCTTATTTTTTAAATGTTTGCATTCACAAAGGACACATTTGAGTTTTTGAGGACAGATTCTCTTGAGGAGATCGCTGACAAAGTATGCAAATTCAAAACCATAATCAATAAATGGTAGTATGTTTTGAGAGCATCTGATTTGAAAACATCGTAGATGATATCATAGGAATGTGCAGTTTGAAGTGCAGCTTTATAGCAAGACACTTTACCCCTGAATCCTCTGTCAAGATTTCTATTGAAGCACGAAGTGAGTCTGGTAATAGCCTCATAAATGGAAAACAGAAGACCAGAGTTCGTTTCAGTTACCTGTGCATATTTTTCATTTCTTACTGCTCCTCAAACAATGGAAGTTGTGCACGGGTACGTGAATACACCACGGGAGAAGCTGCAACTCGTTTAGCACAAAAAGTATCAAAGGCGCGAGACATGCACCGTTGTACACAAACCACTTGAATATCAGGTTGAGCCTTGTATCCGCACAGTAGCTACTTGTCAAATTTACCACCGGGAGTTAACACAGATTAAGTTATAAGGCTTCTGTTAGAAATACGAACAGCAACTATTTCGAGCAAGCGACATCTTACATGATATGAAATAACTGGACACTCTTACCCTGTTATGTTTGGGAGTCGCAGGAAGGCTGGACACATAAAAGAGGCTGAAACACAGCCGCTTTTTTTAGTGGCAAAAGCAGCTTGGCTACCGAACCGGTGAGAAAACAGAGAACCGTCGTTGGGCTAAGTCGAGCAGGAGGATGCATAAAGGAGAAGAAAACGGTGCGCCCGCACAGCTCCACACTGACCCGACTCGGCTCGCATACATTAAAAGTTGAGCTGTTCACGGACTCTTCGCCTGTCTCTCGCTCGGGACTCAACTCAACTGCTGCAGCCCGGTTTAGGAAAGTGACGTCACTGTCCCAGTGCTCTCGTGACCGCGGCGAGCGAGCCCTCTTGTGCTCTCCATTGTGGTCCATTCATGTTCTGGTTTAAAGGGGTGTTTCCCACAAAACCACTCTAACACACAGCTAGAAAAGTACAAATTAGTATAGTTGCAAACATTCGCACTCTTACAGACATAACTTTATGTTACTTCACCACAGCGTATGTGTTTTGACCAGACTTCAAATATAAAAAGCTAACTGTTTGTAGGCTTTCATGCAGCTAAATGCCATATATGTCCATTGCTATGAGACAATGGACACAATCTCTTTTGAATCTTTTTGTACTTTCTTATGCCAAATATGGTTGACCTACTTCACTTTGTAGTTGTTTTGTGTCTCTTTGATGTGGTTTTGAGGGTTAGTTGTTGTTTCGTGTCTCTTTATAGTCATTTAAGTCTCTTTGTAGTTGTTCTGTATCATTTTCTGTCTCTTTGCCAATGTTTGCAGGCTCTCTGAGGTGTTTTTTTCATTCACTTTCCAACAAGAAGTTTTAACCTTACCCTATAATACTTTTTAGTCTTTGACCCTCTTGGCTTCAAGACCTGTGTCTCGTGGGAACATTCACTAATCTTTCCAAGAACATGTATTACATTAGCCTGTTCACCATTTAATGTCGATTACTTTGTGAGTCCTCCCTGACACATAAATTAAGAAAGAAGTTTAAGGTTAAGGAATAAGGTGTTGTGCATTAGTTTTGAATCAAGAAAGCTATTAACAGCTTTGTCATGGTAAAGTATGTGGTTAAATTCTTATGATGGATCAAATTATATTGTAGCTATATTTTACAAAGTAGCTCAGAGTGTTTTATTGCTTAAGGGGGCCAGGAATTTAGTAATGCATTCCCATAAAGCTGAGTGGACAACATAGAGGTTAGGATAGCCACATTTGCCAAAAGGTTGGTTCCTACATTTACCATAATGCATCTCGCACTTTACAGAGCTCCCTCGGGTCGACAGAATAATTTGATGTTTCTAGGGGCTTTTGATATCGGGCCTTTATAAATCAGAGTGTATCACTGTATTACTCACCACTAAGGCTGAGAGGCTCTTCTTGTCAAACAAGTCGTGTTGACGCTATGGGGTTGTGTTGTGTTGCAAGAGCACCACATTGAAACCTATTAATGCATGTAAGAACGTGTCTGAGCTGTAAGGTTGTCATGCTGATGCCATTTGGGTAAGATGAGATAATGTAACTAAGGCTCCCTCATTATCTGTGTGTCCTAAACCAAAACTATTCATTCAAAGCAGTTTTTTTTATTTTTATATACAATCTATGTCTCTTGAACCAATTGATCTCTTTTTGTTCCGATCATCAAACATCATTCATGTAGAGTTTGTCGTGGTTTATCACAACACACCTGTCAGATCTTAAAATATGTGTCTACATACTGAGTATAAGTAGCTTTTTCTTTCAAATGAGGTAATTCGGGAATTTCTGTATAAACAATAAGAGAAAAGAAAATGAGAGAAAGGGAGACAGCATGACACAGCTATATAGATGACTGCTCATAGGATAGTCAGGTTAGACAAGGTGTGGCTCCTTTTATATGAAATTATGACTCAACAAGTACTGTGACTCCAGTTTATAGAGCAGCAAAGAATGTGGGCAGCGGTATGGAGTCACAGAAAATGTTGAGAGAGTGACATCTACTGGTGGATGTTGGTTATTTGCTGTACTGAATAAAAAATGACTATAAAAACATACCAGAAAATGTAAAACTTGGTCTTTATCTATAGGTCAACTTATGCTTAAACATATACTGAGTGCATACATACATGCAGGCATATAGTAAACACACACTTCATCACTTACTGTAACAGCGGTTACTGAACAAAATATGTGGTAGTTCTACATGTTCTTGTAGATCAAGTCTGCCCACTCAGGATGTGTCAAATACTGAAGTTACAAGAATGATAGGTAGAAGAAAGTTGGTTTGTTTGGCTAAAACATAATTTAAGGCAATGCAGTGCTGTGTTCTGTGCTACTTCAACACTGTAAATGTAGTATATAAATGAAGTAATGAAGGCTTCATCCTGTGGCCTACATTCAGGGGGGGCATTGAAAGGACAGGCACAAAATTGAGCTCTGGACCTGCAAATGACACTCTGTAAGTAGTAATTTAGTTGAACACTGTTGTTGGGCCTTATGCATGACATACAAAACAGGTGAGAATGCTGGATCCACCTAGAGGAATTGTGTCTTGATAAAGGGTTGCATAAAAACAAACAAATTTGTAGTTGGTCAAAGCAACTGTGACAAAATGTATATTTGACCTTTAGACTTTTGGGGCCCTGAGTACATTTTGCTGGTCAGGTGATTGACCCTTGACCCTAAACCAAAATGAAATGGCAGCTTGGTCTGCTGTTTTTGTCTTTACTCTTTTTGATAAACATACATATAAAAGTACATACCGGTAAGTGAGTTTTGATGCATTTTGATGACATGGGCCTATAATAAGAGATCTAACGTAAATTTAGTGTTTTCTTAATGTTAACGTTTTTCACATTAAGATGTTTCATTCAGATAGATTGGCCACAATTCCACAGCAATGTAGCGAAACTGACATTTTCCTCTCATGTAAAACCAGGTGGTATTTCATTTTTTGGTTTTAAAAGTTCACTCATATCAACAAAAAGATTTCAAGTCATGTGTCGCTACTACAGTATTATATGTAGTCTATGTTCTAGTTTTAGCATATGTATGAGATGGTGCACAAAAACCTTCTGAGTGGGGTTGATCTAATGAGTGGCACTGTCATGTGATTGAAAACGAAGAGTGTTTATATGCAAGATAGGTATTGCCTTACGTATCGACTTTAACATCCGGATGATGACGACAAAATATTTTTGTGCGTCACAAAATGTTTTTTAAATAACTATAAAATTTGAGAATTATAAATAACGAACTCGTGCTATTTTAAAGACACTGTTGTGGTGTATTCGTCACGGCCCTCGGCTTCATGCTCGAGAGACTACTACCTTGAGGAAACCGGAAGTGGGTTCACAGCATTATTTCATTCCGGATGTACGTCTTCGCACAGTCGAGCAAGTTCCTGGGAAATCAAAATAAACACAGCACATACACACTGTGGATAATGTCAGTGAAAGCCTAACCAGAAGCTGTATCTGTAGCGGTTAGCGACCATCCTGCTGTCTCATCATGCCTCTCAAATACTGTTGCGTTTACAGCGTAGCAGTAGTTTCTTTGCTGTTTTTGATTACGGGCATTTCTATGGTCTTGTCTAACGTGTTTCCACATTTACTGGAGTTACTAGTCAAAAAGGTAAGCATCTTTCTCCAAGCTAACGTTTTATAATAGGCGTTAACGGCTGACGGTCAGCCATTTAACTAACCTACGGTAAGACGTCTTGGTTACTGCTGGTGTTAGTTAGCTGAGCTGTGTTTTCACTTCGCGTCTGGGTTTCACTATGAAAGCCGGAGCTTTGTGGTTCTTCACCGCAGACTTTGGACGTTTTACAAATCACTCACATTTAGAAATGTACTTTCAGACAACTCCCTCATAAGGTATGTCAGATGGTCGCAGCTGCTGCCAATACTGCCATAGACAACCTGTTAGTCTTGTCAATGCGTTATGTGTTGTGCTGTCAGAGGGTTGTCGTTTGCTATATTAACCATAACCGCCTCTTTAGCTTGTACAAGCAGCATACAAACAGAGCTCGCGAATATACTGTTTGAAAAACGAATATAGTTGTATACAACAGTTACAAGGACATTTATGTGTTATAATAAGGCTAAGAATTTTTACAACAATTGCAATTTATTCGTGTTTAATTTTATTTTTATTCGCCGACTGTGTGTATGCCACTTTCAACCTATGGATGACTTATAAGAAAATGATAAACAGTTACATTGATGTTTATTTAGAGCTGATAAATGCTGAAAAGAGGGACTTAATGTTGGTAAATTTTACATGTCTTTGTAATATTCAATGCAGCAACACCTGGATGTTTGCTGCAGTTTTTCCCGGTTATTTTACTTTCACTTCCCACATTGTGGTGACCTCACCGTCTGTGGTCTACTTACATGTGACATTCAGCGTGTGTCATGACAAGGAATTCACTAAGCTACAGATGCACACAGCAGTGGGGAATGTCATATGATGTGAGGATACCTTTGTCAGCAGGAGATAAACTGTCTGAAGTCACACATTTTTGTTATGAGACAAATAACCCACTGATCTTTGTCCCCCATAGGAGGTAGTTCTGAAGAATGGCACAGATTCATTTGAGGCCTGGGAGAATCCACCAGCACCGATCTACATGCAGTTTTACTTCTTTAACCTGACCAATCCCATAGAGATGCTGGATGGAGAAAGGCCTGCTGTGGTGGAGATTGGGCCGTACACATACAGGTAATATAGAGTAGGACAAAAGTTTCCGTTTTAATTTTCTATTCATCTGTGTAATACAACAGAAGAGGAGATGTTACAGTAAGAAGACAAGCCAGTCATTCCTAGGAAGGGAATTAAAACTAATGTACCCAAGGTCCTTCCTCCTAAATATGAAAGAAGCCAAATTGCCACATTATTAAAAAAGAAAGAAAGAAAAGTCACACACATCCAGTCAATTACTGCTTTTGTTGCGATCACAAAGGTTTTGTGTGCTATGTTGTGGGCAAACATTTTGCAGTCAGACGTTTCATGGAAACAGAGTCATCCCTGAAGGTAGTGTTGCCAAATTGCTGATGATTAGATTAACTTAGAGAGGAGAGAGCAAACAGTACATTATAAACTACAGGACAAAATCCTAATCTACAAAGACTGTAGGACATAGATTTTGGTGTTTTTGGGTGGTATTCTTGCCTTATGTCACCACTTGAGAAGATATACTGTAACAGTGTTGCCATAGTAAATTCAGGTTTACATCAACAGTGTGATCACAATGCATCAACAGTGTAGCAAAGCTTCCACACAAAGACTTCATAGCCATCCAAAATATGTTTGGAATGCTTTTGTCAAAGCCTTCCCTTGGATATTGCATTTTTAGTTTGCCACTGTTAATAGTTTATAAAAAATAAGTATTTTGAGACCTGCTTTTAAAACCACATATTTCTGCCATTACTTATCTGCTTACTGTCTTTTTGTAACAGTGACAGAGGGAGATACAGAGACGTGTGATGCTGCCTCTGGCCAGATTGAGACAGCTTGTTTGCCTCAGCAATGACAGAAAGTAGTTGTGTTAGAAGTCAGGATTGCATCACTGAGATATTTATATTTGTCCTTCCTAATTTTCTCTAAATCCTGTCAATTCAGCATTAATGTGACTTACAAAAGCCCTGTGACCCATTTACTCACCCACTTCATTTGTGCAGAAGTTAATCCTTTAACCCAGTTTTGGTAGACATCTTAACATAAAGGAGATTTTTTTACTCTTGTATGTTCACTCAATTAGTCAGACTGGAAAGGTCAAAAATTTATTAATAGAGTGCCATTATTACTCACTTCCCTGATCAAATAGATGTCGGTTTTAGACAGGACAGAGGGGACTGAACTTCAAGAAAACTTTAAGTCAGATAATTTTCAATGTAGAATTTTATGACCATTTTACTTTAAAGGTCTTTGGCTTGAAGGAGTTGTTTGTTGTCATGTCTAGTTGACTGTTATATCTTTGCGCACAGAGAGTACCGGCCCATGGAGCAAGTGCAGTTCCAGGATAATGGCACCAAAATAACAGCTGTCAACACCAAAACCTACATATTCCAGCGCAACATGTCTCGAGGTCCAGAGAGTGACCTCATCAGGACAGTCAACATCCCTGCTGTGGTGAGCTCAGAAATCAATGACTTACAGTGTTGTTTGATCATATGTCATTGAGTCAGTGCAGTGTCATCCTGGAGTGTTGTTTATGTTTCCCGGTAGCAGTGTACCAATGAGGAAATTGTGTTGCACTCACTTTATGAGTTTGTTGATGGTTATAATGCCCTCCATGTGACTGAGAGGTACTTAGACAGTGTATCTCGGACTAGTAGCCAACGTAGTGTTTTGCCTTCTTAAAAGGTTCAAAGGTAATTTTGACATTCACCAAAGCCAGTAGCAGTATGGTCTAAGAACAGTGAAAGTAAATTGACACAGTGATGAGACTGTTTAGTCTATGTTTTTTTAAATTTCTTTTTACTCTATCTAATTATCTTATTCTGAGTGGATAAAAATATAGCAGCAGAGAATCTGTTGCAGCACAGACTGATACTGTGGGACACTATGTTCTGCTGCAATGTTCTACTGTCATGTGAATTGCCGTGTAGAATTTGTAAAATGTTACTAAGTAAATTATTGATTATGTTACCTGGCATTTTGTATGGAGTTTATGCAATTTTGCACTTTACACAACAGGTTGTCTTTAACAACCCCCCCCCCCCTCTTCCCTCCTCATAGACGGTGATGGAGAGATTCAAGGATCAGCCTTTGGTGGACAGTTTGATCTCCTCCTACATGAAGTCCACTAACGAAGGCCTGTTCACCACCCGCACAGTGGGGGAGCTGCTGTGGGGATATGAAGATGCTCTTCTCAAAGCCCTCCATACTTTAAAACCTGACCTGGATGTTGTGTTCGGACTCTTCTATAAGGTTTCATTTAACAATTCAATGCAATATTTTATACTTGATTCAGACTGGAGAATTCATGCTCATAAAAATAAATAAGTTCATAGTTACAGAGAGTTTTTTTTTTTTTTTTTAACAACCACACAGATTGAAGGGATAGTTCAACATTTTGGCAAATTTGCCTTTTGCCATAATCCCTATAGTCATAGAGGTAAGTTCAAAACAACATGCACCGATAATTAAAGGTCATGAACCTACTCCTATGACTATAAGGATTATGGTAATAGCTGAATCTGCCAAAATGTTGAACTGTCCCTTTAAATATGTTCTGTTTAATTGTATAGATCCTCATTGGACTGGCTATGAGTGCTTTTTATTGAAATAAGTATTTTTACATTTTACATTTTTACTTACAGAGCAACGCTTCCAATGACGGTGAATATGTTTTCTACACCGGCCAGCAAAACTACAAGGACTTTGCCAGAGTAGATACATGGAATGGTGAAAGGTCAGTGTCCCCAATCTCCTGCAACACAAAATACTGTAACAGTCAATCATCCTGGTAATCCAATCAATGCAAATTATTGATTACATGGAATGTAAATGGATGGATAACAATTCATTGTGTTGGGCTTAGTTTGTAATTTTTTGATGAGATTAAAGGAGCACAATGTGAGCTCCTGGTTGACTATTCAGGCCAAAGTCATATCACTGCTGATCTTACACTGTGTTTTGGCCTGTCTTGATAATAATCAATGAAAGGATTATTCAGGCTCATTTGTTAGTTAAAGTAATTCACTCACGTTGTAAACTTTGCAACAGGAAACAGCCAGTATCACTCATACTCACACCTGTATTGATCCTCTTTTTTGCTCAGCGTGTCTGGGTTTCAGACTCTGCTGTTATTTCTGTCAGGAGGGTGGAATGATGACCTTCCAGACATGACTGGCTAGCTAACTAACACCGCTAGACAAGTTCAATGTTGCTCTTATGCAGATATGTGTTAAATATGAATGTACAGCCAACATAAGGTTAGCCCCACTTTGCTTAGCAGAGCACAGTGACCCCACCATTCCTTTAACATACAAAGGGCTTCTGTTCAGCAAAAGCAGCAGCGGCTTTAGCCAAGGCTCTCCTGACCTAAAACATTTTCAGTCTTGATCTGGAGTAAACCAACACCACTAAAGACACATTTGTTGTCTCAGAAAACGGTTAAACACCCTTCAGTAGGGTTGACAAAGGAAAAATGATGAACTGCCTGAATGTTGGGTCATTTAAAAGCCTGAAACTGATGCAAACAGAAACATTAACAGCAGAATTTTGTGCATCCATACAGCACGCTGAATTGGTGGACATCTGATGAGTGCAACATGATCAATGGAACCACTGGAGCGTCTTTTCATCCAGTCATCACCAAAACTGAGAGGCTCGACATGTTCTCCTCTGACCTATGCAGGTGAGCGAGTCCAAATACTGTAACTTAAATGTTCAGTGAGATGTTGACCATTATTTTTCTGGTATTAAATTTCCGACTGGCTTGACCTGGCAAAGAAAAATTGGCTTCTCCTCAATCATGCTAAGAATGTCTTCCTAACCCCCTCCTGCATTATTCAGGTCTGGATATTGGATTAGAGCTACCAATTTAGCCCGGCTGGTTGCGTGGCTGGTCAGTGTTAGCCTCTTGAATGACGTCACTGTGGTTGTTGATGCCTGTTTAGTGTTGCTTGAAGCAACTAATATCTGCTCTGTTTAAATGGGCAACATTTGGATGTCAACAAACTTTTTATGGGGTTGTGAAAAGACCAGTTTATGCTTTATGAGGCAGTGAAATGTCAAGTCAAACCTGTTTGTGCCAAGCAGGTGTGCAGTAAATCATCTTAGCACAGATTTCACGCACAAAATGAATGCAAACCCTCCCTCTTTTGTTGGACTTCAGTTTCACTGAATTAATTTGTGACTGCAAAGGTTAACCAGCGTCTGATTCTCTTTCCAAGGTCTCTATACGCCTTGTATGAGGAGGATGTGACGGTGAAAGGGATCCCCGGGTATCGCTTTGTTCCCCCGAGCGAGGTGTTTGCCAACATAACCGTGAATCCAGCAAACGCAGGCTTCTGTGTCCCTGCTGGAAACTGCCTGGGCTCTGGTGTGTTGAGTGTCAGCAGTTGTAAACAAGGTGAAGAGTGCATTAAGCAGCTGAGAGAAATGGCTTCATATCTTTTACATAAATATTGTGTAGAAACCGTTTCATCATGAGTGAATGTGGTTTTGGATTTTTCAGGATTGTTGTTTTTCTGGATCTGCTCAGCTTTTAACACTTTGTTTGTTTGTGTGTCCAGGAGCTCCCATCGTCATGTCCTCACCACACTTCTACCAGGCAGATGAGAAATTTGTTGACGATGTTTTTGGCATGAAACCAAAGAAGGAACACCATGAGACTACCATTGATATTAATCCGGTAGGAATTATTACAACTACATTCTTGAATAAATAATTTGTGTACATGATATTCTAATTCTTTCCTATTCATATTATGGATATGTTTTCACTGGCACAGTAACAGTTACATCCATATTGACCACTAGATGGAGACCTTTCTCAGTTTTTGTAACTGCAAACCAGTGGTTATCCACTTCTTTAAACAGTGGTTAAAAATTAAAACAGGCCTCTTGGTACGGAGCTGTCACCAAAGATAAGCTCGAACAGCTCTTATCATGTGTAATAGTAACCGCCTGCGGTAAATTTGCGATAAAGGAAATCAGACTGAAAATGTCCTGTTGACATGATATGACATTTTCACTGTCACACAAGATATAAATAATTATAATTACTATTTTTATAATTTAAAATTCCTGGATATGACACCACTGTGAGTACTGTTAGAGAGCAACATGTCTATAAAGACAAATGTTTATGCAGTCATAAAACGTTTAAGTCTATTTATAAGACAAACTTATGTTTATCTTTCTTCATTGTGTCTTTCTTTGGCAGTCCTCTATGATAGTTATATTTAGATAGTTTTTTCTTATTGCACAAAATATGTAGAGATCTGCACCAATACAACTTAATATATATTATTTAGTAAACATAACTTTAATTTGGGGAGCAAAGCAAAATGTAAAATAGATTTTGTTGCAGAAATATCAAAGCTTAAATAAATATTTCAGGAAAGATTAACTGTAAATTATTAAAAGCACAAATTGCTTAACCCAGCGTGAAGCTGTGCGCTTTGATTTCACATAAATTCACATTCGCTTCTTCTCCTGTGGGTAAGGTGGTAGCACTATAAGTTCAAAAGGAGTCTTTGAACCTGGTAAACAAGCTACTGTTTTCTCTGGTGTTCCTCCTTCATATACCGTAATCTTCACTGTGTCATCACATGAGATCACAGACACTGATCAAAGTCCTAAACACTGAGTCATAAACACCAGTATGTGATGCCCTGAACATCCTCATGGGATTGAGTAGAAGAAAAAAAAAACAGCTTGATTGCCAGTGTCAGGGCTGTGAGTCCCATCTGCAATATAGATGTGTGCAGCAATACAACAGCCACAAAAGACTGTGAAGACTGGTGTCAAAAAATAAGAAAAAAAAGAACTTAAAGACAGAAAGATTGTGAATTTAATGTGTAATGTCTTGGTATTTGTCCTGAATTTGCTATAATGAGATATATGTGCTCATGCACAAAGAGCGACAGGTCCAAGGATAGCAGTGTTAAACCAATTAAACCATGTGTAATTGTGTTTTGCAGCTAACAGGAATCATTCTGCAAGCAGCAAAGCGGCTCCAGGTCAACGTGTTGGTAGAGCAAATTCCCAACTTCAGGTAATCACCTCATGGACTTCATCAGCGTCTAGTTACTAACAAGCAATGTACATACTTGCGTCATTTTTTTGTAAAACCCCCTGTTGTCATATTGGCTCTAAATGCTAAGCTGTAATGGCTGTATCACTACCTTCATATGGGTCGGGTTGCCAGTAAGATAATGGAAAAGCAATTTTGCCACCATCATCATTAAGAATGGACTTTTGGACAGTGCTGGATCACTTGTTATGCATCTACTTGGCATTGAAAAGAACAAACAGCAGATAATGTTGAGTCCAGATTTAACAGATGAACACGTTATCATATTGTATGAAGAAAAAGTAAATGTCTCCGTACAGACGACCAGCATGTCGAGGAAGGTTTTGTTGTTCGGGGAAAGCATTTGTTTTCCTAACGTTGTTTTTTTCCATTTTTTAGTCAGATACTCAAAACAAAATGTGAATATTTAGGATAGCAGATGAAATAATGTGATTTTATTTTTATTTATTTATTTATTTTTCCTCAGTCAAACAGGAAACGTGAGGACAGTGGTCTTCCCTGTGGTTTACCTAAATGAGGTACAAATACACAAACACACACACACACACCATTTTGTGAAGATTGTCTCAGTCACGCACTGAACACAGGTGGTCATACGAGAATCAGCCACCCTGCACCAGTACAAGTCCAATCCAGTTTTATGCAATGTTCAAACATTGACCTTTGCTACACTTGGCACATCCATCTGTCAGTCACAAATATATTATAATGTATCAAATTATTGCAGACAGAAAATCACAAAAGTGACTGAATCTTATACATGGTTTCCCATAAAGTTGGACTAAAACATTTTTACCTCTTCTCATGAAATGATTGTGACAATGTGATTTACTCTTAATAGATGAAGTGTATATCCTGGCCTGGAATTCCTTAATTAACTTGGAGGTTTGAATAATTTTTGGAATCAAATGTTGTGAACCCTAAAATACATTGATGATACATAAAAAAAAAAACAGTGAAATGAAACTGTATACAATCAGACAGATGTAAATCTTTGCTTTCAAAAGGTACATTACAAACAGCGAATGAGACATCAGCATAGTTTGTCGTTTTCTCTAAAAGATGATTAGATCTTTTTTGGTCAGTATTTGATGTTTTCATCTTTTCTCTCACTGTTTCCTCAGAGTGTTGTCATTGACGATGAATCGGCCTTGACGCTAAAGGCGATCACCGTCAAGGAGAACATTGTCGTCAACATCCCGTTCATGATCATCGGTCTGGGCATCATTTTGGGAGCAATCTTCATGTTCCTGATGTGTCGACACAAGGGCCCTGAGGTGAGTGTGTGAACACTGATCAGTTTTTCTCATTCGCTCTCACTAATTTCCACTGGAACCTGGAACAAGGTGAATGAAACGCAGTAGAGTACATTGATGAAAGGATCACATTTAACACTTTAACGTGTTTCATGTCTGGTTTGACTTTTTCAGAGCACCGCTGCTGAACGACAGCCCCTGCTCTCCTCATAGCACCAAGCAGGTGGTGAAAAGAAGACCACTGTCACGTTTGCAGTGTAACTCAACATCTAAAGGGTTCATTGGATTCGCAGTAACAGTTTGGCCCCAGAGTAACAGTTTAACAGTTCCTCATCTCTGACAAGAATTTCTCCTTTTAATCTGAGTTTTAAAATATTGGTTTAACAAAGTGAAGAGAAGGAAAGAAGTGAAGTTTTTATGATGTTTGTTACAGGGTTGGGACTAATGTTTTCCTCTCAAGTCCAGTTGTAATGCTGCTGAAATTCATCTTTTTAATTAAATTGATTTTATTTTTATTTTTCATTTTAAATACAGGGCTTTAGCAGAATAATTTAACTCACCTTTACAGTCTGATCTAGATTGTTGGACCCTCTTGAGAGTCAGCCATTCCGTTAGATGGCTGACTCTCAAGAGGATTTAGAGTGGTCTATAGTGAGACTGTTGAGGTGGCACTAACAGGAGAAATACCCTCTTGTGCCTCTGTCACATTATTGTTATTTCTGGACATGAAACAAATGAACAAAGTCAAACTCTGCAAAATATCTGGCAGAGTGTTTTATCCTTAATCTGATGAGTATCATTTCTGACGCCTCAAATCTGCTGCTTTCGTGTCATTTCCACAGTGAAGGAAACATTTTCAGTGATGTCATGTCATCATTATATTTCAGTCTCCTGAAGTGTGTGAAGCTAACGGCTTCTTCTCAAACCACATACCCTCTTGTAGCTTGGAAACACAGTAATGCACAGCATATATATATATCATATAATGTGGAGTAAAAGCCTAGTAATATTTGACGTCAACAGTTTCAGCATAAAGGGAAGGTTTGTTTTTTTAGCCAGATGTGGATGTTTTGTCTCAAGATGCAATGGTTTTGTTCCCCTAACTCCAACATGTTGGCATGAAAGTGTGTTTTTTTTTAATTTCTACATATATTGTATTAAAATCAGTGTACAACCAGGCACAACTGAGCTATCTTTGCCAAGAATAAATTGTTTCCCTTTTTAATCGCTATGATTTTTACCACTAAACTGAATGTTATCAGATTGTTGTGACTTTATTTAAGGTTTGCAGAGAGATTCTGTGTTTTTTTGCTGGGCTCACTCGCTCTTCAAATATAACATTATTCAGGATGTCATTTTTAACCACTGTTTCAAACACACCACTGACAGACTGTGTACTGTTAAATTTTGTTGTGGACTTTGTTTTGTATGTGAAAGATAATATTATACCAAGTACACTACTACTCCTACACAATAAAATCATATGTAGTCACTGTTTACTGTCTTAATAGGTCACATCTCAAACTATTTGCACGTTGTCCTGTCCTTTGCTACAACTTAAATAAACTTTGGTGTGCTTCATGTTCCGGCATGTTCATGTTTTCTCCATCACACATTGCAAAATGTCTCATGTCACATTAACATGCTGTATCATTACTCACCTGGCTTTTTCCTTTTTTTTCAATGAAGGTCACAATAGCGTATGAGTTGCCTGATGACTAACCTCAGTCTAAACACACCGTTGATGTCAACAGATGAATCATTATCTGGTATAATCGATGGTTGTACAATGTACCGGATACATTAAAGATGTAAGACTGGTGATTTACCAACAACACTGCTTTATATGTTACAGAGTCAAAAAATGTTGGTGTATGTTTTTTACAGTGTCACATTCAAACTGATAATCATGCTTTACAATCACTAGATGGAAGCGGATTTTATCTCTAGCCACTGCGGGGGTGTGTGAGGTGTGGGGGTGGGGGCGTTTTTGCTTGTTTCATTTTCACATGTAAATTATTTATTTTCACTGTTATTTTCACTGTGTTTATTTTGGTTTCCCTCAGTTTTCTCTGATGGCCCACAGACCGAGCAACTCAGGTGCACTGAACACTCCAGGGGTGAGTTAAAAGTGTGGATGGGTGCACCTCTACAGCCCTTGGCACAGGTAAACGTTTCAGTTCGACACCTCCGACGTGGAGTTGTCCTCAATTACCGGGTTAAAGTGTACTTTGGTTCCCTGCAGATAGACTTTGGCTTTGGCTTTTATTAGAAAACTGATAAGTACAACTGTGTGAGAGTTTGCATCATGGTCAGTTCCTCAGCCTCAGTCTTTAAGCCAGCAAAGTGACCAATTAATCTTTGATATCTGTCAGAGGGTGACTCCTCCCCAACCCAATTAAAGCCTTTTATACAAGTGGCATGGGAGAACACACCAGCCCTGCTACAGAACAGTAACCACCATGAGGACTCTTCAGGAAAAAATCATCCTTCTTTCAGTTTTTCTGTCTTTGATCTGTGCAGTTCAGGTAAGTGCGTGACCCTTGTGCAGCTGAAAGATTTGCTTGATCTCTTCTGTGCATTGTGAGCTCATACAGCATCTTATATTTTGACTCTTACAGGTCAACTCACTGCCTCTGCCTGATGACTGGAGCGGACTGATCCGGCGGACCAAACGATCACTGCTGTGGCGTTGGAACAGCATGAAGCCTGTGGGTGCCAGCTGCAGAGATCACTTGGAGTGTGGCACTAAATACTGCAGGTACAGCACAGTTTGGTGGAAACTTTGAAGCCCAAATAATCAGAATAATAATCTCCAGTTTCTGATTTAGTTTAATTACTACTGGTCTACTACTTAACCATGAGGAAATGTGCATCTTTTAAATGATTTTCCATTTATATATGACTGCAGACACATTCCTCTACATGACATACAATATTAAAATACACGTAACACTCATATATGCACTATTTGTGTAGTGTGTGAAGTTGTGTGTACGTGCATTTTGCATGGCATGGACAAAGTCAGAAATAAATGACACTGCAATAAAGTTGCTTCTTATCTTTCCAGGAAAAATATCTGTTCTTTCTGGATCTCCACCTAAAGAAAAGATGCAAAAAAACAAAAACATGGGGGTCACCTATGGAGGTGACTGCCGACAAAACAAAACACATCGGCCTGATGGAACCGAGCAACCTGCATCTAAAATGACCCCAAATTATTGCTCTGATACTCTGATTGGTGTATCAAAGACATGGATGTTTATCAGCTAAAGGAATTTGATCTGGCACTGCACTTGCAGAAAAACAAAGCTGTAAAAGCCGAAGTCACAGGAACTGTAAAATAGCTGCATCTGCAGTGATATGGAGTTGTTGTTGTTTTTTTGTTTTTTTTAGCATTTATTTTTTTTACAAATCTGGCAGAACATCAGACAGGTTGTATCTGAGCATGGTCCTAACAAGAAAATACAAATATTCATGCAAAGTTTGTGAGGTGCTGAGTTTATTGGTTCATGTTATTTTTATATATTTATTTGTACATTTTGTAAGTAATGTAAATATTCAAATATACATTTTTGAA
>OMNW01014883.1:2047-12541 GCA_900303245.1 Selene dorsalis
TTGGGTCCAGGCATCACATCAAGGCCTGTTGTGTAAAGACAGACTTAAAGGAGAAGTTCTGTTTTTTTTACAACCTGGACCTTATTTCTAGCATAAAATACGTTCATTTACTCACCTGAACAACTTTGGTGTAACTTGGAGTCCTTCGGAAGATATTTAGATCCACTCGCGATCTACATATATCCATATAACAGGAGTTGCTGGGGCAAGGACGCGGCGTCTAAATAAGACATTATCTGCTGTGAAACTCCTTCATTTCACCAATATGTTGTTATGAATCACCGACACTATTCCCCCGTGAGCTCGAAGCGGCTCGGAGTTGTGTTATTATTGTCACCTGGGGTTTTTTACACGGCTTTTCACTGACCTACGACTTCGATGACGTCACTTCCGTGCCACTGCCGAAGATTGATGATTGTAATGATGTGTAATGATATAATTGACCACACTAAATTACCAGAAAAGCTGTACAACTATGGAACAAGAGGCATTGTCTATTCTTAGATAAGAAGCTATTTAGAAAATAGAAAACAATGCTAAACAACATTAATGATATCTGTAAGGTTACTGATCTATTAAAATTTGTAATTTTTGCAGATGACACTAATTTATTTTGTTCTGGCAAATATTTAAATGAATTTTTACTTAAATGGAATTGGAAATGGAAATGGAATCAGCTGGTTAACAAAAAATGATGAACACAGCTTCTAGTAGGCAGGAAAGGCAGGGAAAGCAGGCCAGCGTAATGGGACTACTGGAGGGCAGACTGGGTCATAAGCAGGGAGGGCAGGCTGGTTCAACAGCAGGAGAAAGGAGGTGATGGAGGCGGCTGTTGGTGCAGAGGGATGGAGCTGTGGAGAGATCTGTGGAAACACATAGAGAGTGCGAGACACCAAGGCCAAACTACAAGGTGCAACAAAAATGAAAAACTGAAATGCCACAAGAGGTTAAACACCCAGCCATCCTCTCCAAAAATTCACCTATAACCAACCTCATACTGCAACACATCCACCAAGAAGTTGGACATTGTGGACGCAACTATATTCTGGCAAAACTGCGACAAAAGTATTGGATCCCTCAAGCTAACTCAGCTGTAAGGAGGATTATCTCAAAGTGTACTGTGTGCAGAAGACTTAATGCAAAAGCTGGAAAACAAAAGATGGTAGACCTGCCTGAAGACAGGCTACTGCCGGATCAGCCACCCTTTACCAACGTGGGGGTTGACTTTTTCGGGCCATGTGAGGTCAAACAAGGAAGGAGCTTTGTTAAACGATATGGTGTAATTTTCACTTGCCTCACTGTGAGAGCTGTTCACATTGAGATAGCTCACAGCCTGGATACAGATTCCTGCATTAATGCCATACGTCGGTTTATATGTAGAAGAGGACAAGTAAAAATTTTACGCTCAGACAATGGAACAAATCTTGTTGCAGCAGAAAAAGAGCTGCGCAAAGCATTGGAAAACCTGAATCAGACCAAAATACAGAACACTATGATAGAAAAAGGCATCAAGTGGATTTTCAACACCCCAGCAGCCTCCCACCAAGGCGGCATATGGAAAAGACAAATCTGTACTGTAAGAAAGGTCTTGAACTCTGTTCTACAGCAACAGTCATTAGATGATGAAGGACTCTAAACTGTCATGTACAAAGTCGAGGCCATCATCAATAATAGATCGATAACATTCAGATGGCCCTAATGATGTTGAAGCTTTGACACTTAATCACTTGTTGCTTATGAAAACACAACCCAACATTCCACCAGGAGTCTTTGACCAGGACGATCAGTATGCATGACAGCCATGGAGACAGACACAGTACATAGCCAATCCAGATGGACAGGAGAGTACTTGCCACTCTTTCAGGAGAGACAAAAGTGGCTGACACCACAGAGGAGCTTCTCGCCAGAAGACATTGTACTGATAATAGATAGAATCTGCCCCTCGCAACTCCTGGAATATGGGTCGAGTAATTACAACATTACCAGACAGTGTGCAGACTAAGAGTAACGTACTGGACAGACCTGTAACCATTATTGTGCCTGCTGAAACATGCAATGTAAACAATTTGAATGAAGAAGATGTCAATTAGAGTTTATATATAAAGTTGTTCATCTTTTGTGTATTATGATACGTGTAACAGTACAGTGGTTATTATGTTGAATGTAATATGGCTGTCATGTTTGATAATATTTGGTAATTGTTCTGTATTTAGCATAAGCAATTAGGGGCTGGAAATATAAGCGCCATGTTGATATTGCTATTAATGGTTTAGTAGTTTTTCCTTTCAAAATGTTGAAATGCTCCTTTAATCCAGCTGCTGGTGACATCATCACAGCCATTTAGCTCTCAGACCAGTTTAAGGAGCAAACATTTTTTTTGACCAATGTGCCTAGTTGAGCCAAAAGTGAAACTTGTAACTTTGTTTTTGCTTTTCAAGTAAAGGTTTTTGAACAGACTTACTGCCTCAGAGGATTCTTTTCGTGGCAAGCTTATTGCCAAGAGGACTGCTTAATTGTGGTGGTAATGTGGAGTACTGCATGGATGAAAGATTGCCACTACAACTCGTGAAGAATTAGTCTGGAACGACCTGCATCATCACATGAGAGCTGCATGTAACTACATTATAAGACTGATCTGGTGTTACTAGGATTTCCTGGCATGTTTTCTCTTGTTGTAGTCAGAGCCTTTCTCACCTTCAGACCTATGTTGTGCAACAGGGTTATCAGTGGATGAAGGACAAGATCTTGAGTGAGGAGGGACACCGTCAGCAGGAAAAACTGAAGGATTTGCATGCAGTTGCCGAGCGACTGGGCTGCACTCTGCCCCAACTGGCCATTGGTAAATCACAACTGAAATGTGTTGTTCACTGTTTGTAACCATCATTAACTACTACTTTT
The DNA here is from genome assembly GCA_900303245.1 of Selene dorsalis. Taxonomy (NCBI): domain Eukaryota; kingdom Metazoa; phylum Chordata; class Actinopteri; order Carangiformes; family Carangidae; genus Selene; species Selene dorsalis. The sequence continues at coordinate 4,946 of OMNW01014883.1, forward strand.
TCCCTATTGGAATACCTGACACTCCTAGCATGCAGAATCATTAAAGAAATACATGACTGCACTTACTGTGCTTATTATGATTCCTGAGACGTCATAACAATGGCTGCTGTTGGAGCTGTCTTCACCTTTTCCTTCTGTGCTGTAAATTTTCAAAAAAGCCTGGTGCTTGAGGAACGAGGGGGTGAACTCTGTGCTGCTTGGAGCCTCGAGGATCGACCAGCTGACAGAGAACATCAGAGCAATACAGGTCAGAGAGCACACACCTGATTTGTCCATGGTTCCATAACTGGTTATAACAACAGACATTTGTCATGTCATTGTCAAAGAAATATATGACCCCCTGTTGCCTTTTAGTTCTGGTCTGCCTGGAGTTCAAGCACTGACTGTTGCCTCATTACAAGAAGGTTCTGGGTTTGAACCCAGGGCCTGGGGCCTTTCTGTGAGGAGTTTCCTTATTCCTGTTTGGGTTCCCTCCAGGTTCTCTGACTTTATCCTGTCCTCACCCTGTGTCAGCTAGGATTGGCTCAAGGCCCCCTCACCCAGAAGTGAAGGCCTGCCTGATCTGTTCTCTCTTGTCTTCACAGGTTCTTCCAAAATTATCAGTGTCCATCGTGTCTGACATAGATGGTATCTTGGGAAACAAGCCCTATATTAAGAAGGACATCAGATCCTAGAAGCAGCATCAATGAACTGTCGCACTGTCCTCTGCTTCTGAACAAGCAGTGAGACAAGTGGACAATCTGGAGTCAGTTTCTGAACCAAAAAGACACAACAAGCAAAAACTGTGACATCATTCGTTTCACCAAGTCACTCTACTGTCGTTCTGCCTTTCTCATCACAATCACACTTGTTGCCACCCCAAAGTACCAGTTTCTACGAATCAACCGAGTAATCGTCCGCTTGCCTCAGCATGTTGCAGAGTGTGTAACTTGTTGCACTGTGCAATCAAGCCGCCTGATCACCAGTCATTGTAGTGTGATATATTAGCCTCTTCACTGCAGTAACAATGGCATGTTAAACAGCGCTCATTTTGGATTTATTTTGTTGGATTTTGTTGTTACCACGACGACGGGGGTGTGGTGCACTCACACAATGGGTCTGAACTGGAGGTGGGTCTTTTAGTTGGATTGTAATCTGAATGGTGCTATTAGATACATTCAGTGCAGTGAGTCTGATCATAAAGTTGTTGGTTAAGTACTTAATATGATACTACACCACATGTGTTTATTTACAGGCTGCCACACAGTAGGTTTTGACACTTAATCATTATGTTGTTTGTTGTTCATTTCACTGACTGGCATCTGTCAAAGCATCCAGTGTCCTGCACCTGTTCAGGTTCAGAAGACTACAACACACTTATCCCCAGTGCCCTCTGTGAGAATAAAGCAATGCTTTTAAAACATGCTGCAGTTATATTTTGTGTCTCCCAGAGAGAGAAGAGAAAACATGACATGAAGTTTACATGATGGTAAGACTGTACTGACATGAGGCGCAGCAGGCCAGAAGTTTACATACACCTCAAACTCGGTCCCTCTTGATTGGCATCGTGGAAAAACCAAAAGAAAATCGATGTGTCGGACAAACAATGTGGATTTCAACAAGTCCGGTTCATGTTTAGGAGTGATTTCCAAACACCTAAAGGTTCCATGTTTATCCATAGAGACAACAGCATAGGTTTCAATGCTGTGGGACATACAAGTGTCATATCACTCAGGGAAAAGAAATCCTGTCTCCTAGACATGAAATTACTGTGGTGAGAAAAGTGCAAATCAATACCAGAACAACAAAATGGATCTTGTGAAAACTGTACAGGAGTCAAAGTTTAGTACAAATCTTATTTCCTGGAGAAATGTCCAGTGGTCTGATGAAACTAAAATTGAACTGTCAGCCATAATGACGAAGAACACAGAGCCAGCTATGAAGCATCAAGCATGGGATGGATAACTTCGGGGAACAAACGCCCCCTTGTGGTCTGTTGGTGAAATGTTGTGTAAAGAACATTCAGAACATTGATTTTTCACAACCTAACTGTCTACAACTCACCAAAAAGCGAATAGTATTTATGTGTTGTTCTCAGTATTAAAGAATTGTATTTGTCGGTGCCTCTTTTTCTATTTTGAAAACAAAAACATAATTCAACAATGGAGAAGGCAGTCACTCTATTTGGACAGTCCTGTGCGGCGTAGCACAAAGGATCAGGGCAATATCAGAGACAGTTTTTAAAGTTTTATCGGGAATGTAGCTGCCTCCATTGAGATTCATAGAGTGTATGGTGACATTCAGCCAGTGTTTACATGTAAATGTAATTTGATGGGAAATAAACACTGTGGGGGCAGTGATTGTTGAGAATAAAATATGACCAGCTGACATTTTTAATGCATGCTTGCCTTAATACTGTTGAAGCAGTAGACCCTATTGGTTTATGGGATGTTTGTGGAGCTGCGTGGTCCATGGGTTTTATTTTAATATTGAAGTGGTCCATGGTCTGAAAAGGTCTGAGAAACACTGGCCTAAAGTGATGGGTCAGATTGGGGAGGCAGCAGGTGATAAATGGTTGATTGAAACTGATTAACCATCAGACTATAAATTCTTTTTTGTTTTTCAGGTTATAAGCAGAACATGACTTGAGGATGCCCTATACATCTGCTCAGCTGCTTATTTATTCTCCTACCCACCGGACAGAGAGCTCAAGATCCTTCCCAACAGGAAAGGTATTAGATCTGCTGGTGCCCAGGTTCAGCCCATCACCTCCCTGTTGGCTGGACTGCATTAATGCAAATATCCTCAACTGATGGACTGGCTGATAATTCTTTCTACCATTTACAGTGTTGATGGTTTCAACATACCCAGTATACCTTTTTGTTATCTTGCCTAATTTTTTTTTTGTCAGGGTACGAACTTGTTCATGTGAAAGAGCTGTAGTTGTTAGTTCATTGCCAGAATCACAGATAAAGTAAAAAAACTAAAAGATCACAATATTTAGTCACTTTTACAATGACACTCAAACTTTAGCTCATATTCTGTATTTCTCCTGCTTAACTCAGTGTTTCTTTACCTTGGTAAATTCCCCTGATTAAATGATGTGGATGGACACAGAACCCACTAGGAAGGAGCTGCCTGCAGAGCTCAAAGACAGGACTGTGCTGAGGTTCAGGTCTGATGGGAAGGACACAGAAACATGGTTGATCAAGAGCACAGTGACCTTCATCATCCTTACGTGAAGAAGTTTCAAACAAACAGCTGTCATAAAGCCTTAGGCTCTTTCTAACGCATTGTGGTCCTCCATGGAACATCATCTTGGGTCACCATACCTGCACACGGGACAGTCCTGAATGTTTTCCTCTGTGGTTCCCTCAGGGTGGAAGAAGCTTCTGAATGCTATCAGAGCATAGAGATATCCCTCTAACACTTCACTTATACTTCATCACACGATCCCCTTCCACATCCAGAACAAACTGAAGCTGTAGTGATCCAAAGGAGCTTACAAGGGAGGACACTTGTAAGCTCCTTTGGATGTGAACACATCAACCAGATGTAAAGTCTACAAGTCCACATGTAAAAACACCACCTAGGTCAACAAGTACACAGCACTCAGCATATTTTCATAAATTTGTTTAATCTATTTTGTACAAAGTTGGATCATCCTGACTGACAGCAGACCTGCTGTAGCAGTGGTTAGTCAAAACTCAGCTTAATCATCAATAAGTTAACTGACTGCAGTGTATCCATGGCATATAGAAACACAGCAAAGTTCACCTTTATTGGTAAGCAGGTCAACAGGACTAACCACCAAATCTTAAGTCGTTTCGTCTAACGTGATGAAAGCAAGAAGTATGGTTCACACTGATGTACGTTACATTCAGGTCTCTGCGAGAATGTTCGTTGCACAAATTAACATGACGCCTGGATCTTTCCTTCTTTGTACGTTGTGAATGTGACAAGATGTGAAGAAGGCGGCAAGCACAGGGAATGAGGAAGAACAAGATGCACCCAGGAGCTCTCACACACAGTTTGCAGTGTGTTGTCAAGAAGAGAACAGACCCTGGAAAAGGCTGAAGCCAGATTCCTGAAACGAAGTAGATCTGTCAGGAGCCGTTTGTTTAAATGCACTGGTTCCCACAAAAACTCATGTGAGATAAAAAAAAAAAAAGAAAAGAAAAGAAAAAGAAAAATATAAAGATCATGATTAGGACTTGAACAAAACCCATCCATTTCATTTATTAACAGTCATACTTACTGATCTTCTGAAAGAAATGCAAAATTAAAGTAAGAAAATCAGACATCCAATAAAGTTATTTACACAATGTTAGCACTGTGAGTTTCTATGAGACTTCTGTAGATCATAGCAGGTTACATGCAATTCTGCTTTAAAACACAGCTGCATTTAATAACTAACATAACATACAATCAACATAACAGACACCAACCTATATAATAGATACTAACTTGCAACCTTATGAGTTCCCACTGGGGTAAAAATATAAAATGTAGGCCTACTCTGTATAACTCAGAGTAATAAAGGCTCTTATGTTCTCATACGTACCCATGAATGGTATGACGGCAAATATAAGATAGGGCTTCTTAATATGTTTGGTAAATACATACACTGAACCTTTAATAGGGAACATAAAAGTAGTCCACCAGTTCACAAACTGATGGAAGACTGGACAGAAGTTCAATTACATTAAAAACAAATCAGCAACAAAGTCAGATTACAAAGATTTGGCAAAAAAAGAAAAAAAAAGAGAAAAGAATGAAGCCAGTGAAGATATCAAGGATGTCAGAACTGTGAAATGATGGACAGTGAAGAGCTGTGTCAAATCATACTTTATATACCCAATATGAGCCTGCATCTCTTTTTTTTTGGCTGTTTACACTGTGCAACAGAAACATGTCAAATATCAGGATCAGAAGCATTTCAAATGGCAAGTCTTATTAAAATGACATTCAGTCTCTAGTCTTCTTTTGTAACAAAATCATCATAAAATAGCATTATGCTAATACTTCATCTTTGATACTTATCACTGATATTAAACATTTCCAAATCTACGGTACTTAGAGTTGCTTCGAGTTAGGACCAGTTCTGGTTGACCAGTCACCACATTCAGTAAAACGACATTTGAGAGATCAGTGCCACTGTGACAGCTCATGACTGGATGTAATGCCGCCCAGATGTGTCCACAGCTGGGTCACAATTTACATGGAGAGCGACATGTTCATCGCCAATTCAGGGAGCATTTCTCAAACCATAATTGCCACACTCACACGTTTCAGACAACAAGAATTTAGAGAATGTCATCGGTGACTGCAGGAACAAGATTTTGCAGGATTGTCCAATACTGACAGAGTTTAACAGAGAACACAGCCCCTGTGAGTTTAGGTGGGATGAAACATTTGTATTATGATTGTGCAGCAAAAAACTCTACGGCTACCGTGAGGCTATGATGTCAACATGAACCAGCATCAACAGCTCTTTTCAAACTGTTCTGGGCTCATTCTGTGCACTACAGAGGTTTGCCTGATGAGGTTAACACCGTAACCACTAAGTATATTGTATGACTGCATGAAATGAAAGCTTTAACAGTAATACTGTCAACACAAATAGGGACCCACCGAACCTAATTGCTCCTGTTGATCCCCTTTATTCCATAGACGCCAGAGAGTAATGAAAATAAATTCCCATTTTGGTTAATTGCCACAGAATGAATATCATTGTCCAAGATCTATGCACTAAGTTGTCCAGGATCAACATGCGATATACTTTTACTATTATGTTGGTCCTCTGTTCCGTTTCAAATCCAGAAGAAAAAGACACACACAGTTCAGTTTGCAACTGAGGCCGCACCTTGTGACGACGACACCTTTTTAATTTCTCCCCTGGGCCCCTGGAGCTGCTGGATGAGGCAATTTTATCACCTGTGGACTCGACTACATCCTCACCCACCAGATGACATTACACACCCACAGAGACGACTGCTGAGGACTTAAGAGTGTGAGGTCCACTCAAACTGCTTTCACTCTTCTAAAACAGGACAGGTACAAATCCCAGCTCAAACGGCAGGCATCCTACTTTTCTGCACATCTGAGATGACTTGACACACACTGGGTAGAAATGTCACTTGCTGCTGATTTGTTATTGAGAGTCATTTCACATTAGAAAAAAAAAAAGAAAGTTGAATCACAACTGAGCGTGAATGAGATGGTGGGTGAGCAGAGGTCCGACGGTACAGGCTGACAATGACTCTGGCACTGATTTACAAATCCAAAAACACTAGTGAATGACTCCGTAACAACAGAACACTCTCTTGGGCTGATCTAGTTGATCTGTGATGTACACCAAAAAACCTGGGAGAAGAAATGAACCAGTTTGACAATAAGGTACAACTCCCACTGGGAGTAACTGAACAGCGTAAAGCGTGTTTCCTGTATTGAAAATAACTCCACTTTTTTGAAGAGTATTAGAGTTAACAAATGTCTCAATGAGCTAACACACCAGAAACAGGAAATTAGTTCGAGTCTATGCACGTATGAGATCAGCGTTCTCCTCCTTCAAGAAAATGAACAGCTTAGGATTCAAAAATAATGCCAACCTGTATGCATCGCCTACTTTGCTAACATAGTTCCCAATCATTTTGCATGCTACGCTTAGAGGCGCCAAGTAGATATCCTATGAACTTAGCTCTGTCAAGGAATCAGTGGGGTTGCTGGAAGTCCTCAGTTCCTCTCAGACACATACTTCAGGCACCTCAAATGACACAACCACGTCTCACTCTGTGGGGGAGGCACAGCAGCGTTTCTCCCGTATGCTACCATCTTCGCCAGAGTGTCTAAGATACTGAATCTTTGCTACCCCCCGGAGGGCTCCCGCCACCTGTGACCAGATTACAGAGCAATTTGCGTCGCCCAGCCTGGTAGTCCTCCTCATCCACGTTGACCAACAGTTTTATTGCCTCGTGGCCCACAGCCTGTTTTAGGGAATCTGTGATAAAGACCCCTTTAAGGGCTTCTAGCAAGGATCCGTTGATGTAGTCCCTCCAGAAGGCATCCAGGTAGGTGAGCTCTGAGAACTTGATGTCACAGATGATGGAGCCTAAGTCTCGCGATTTGAGGATAGTGTTGGCCTGGTTGAAGCGCTCAAACTGCCGCTCCACCGCCTCCTGTTTGTTGGAGAATACGTTGCCCTGAAGTGCAGATTCATGTTGGCAGTATTCAGCACGAACCCGGAGGCGAATATCTGAGGGGAGAGCACACAAAGGGTCAAACGACAACACCCTGCATGATCTCAAGACTTGAACACCCTAAAATATGCACATACCTCAAGACTCAAGTCCAGGATATACTTGAGATCAACTACTAGCACTCATGTTGTAGCCATTATTCCACTAGCTAGTCTTTTTTGTCTACTCCATTTGGTTTGTTAAATTACCATGTTTGTGTTAGCAGTAAAAATATGCAACATCTGTTTGGTGATGCTTCCTGGGTCTGCTCGTTCTCATTGGCTACTGTTGATATTTTTTGTCAGAGGAAGCCCAAAAATAGCAAACATGCTTGACATTAATGACTCCACATTAGGAAGCCTCCAACTAATGACAAATA
>OMNW01014884.1:7810-18585 GCA_900303245.1 Selene dorsalis
CAGAGTCAAAGACAGGAAGGAGAGTGATAGAGAGACAGGAGGTGGAGGTGTGGAAGAAGCTCCTAAAAATATGCTGCCTGATGTTTCATGTTGCTCCCACATCAGAGTGCTCTACCTTCACTCATCAGCCTCACACACAACTAATACAACACAGCATGGCTGCTTCTGATACCTGCTTCCACTGTGGATCAAGTCCGGGTTCATAAAATACCAGACTTCATTAAACTTCATAATTTAGGTGTCTTGCATCCACATAAAATCCATATAAGACCTCAGGCTGAAACGAGCCACATGTCCACACCCACACTGCCCCTGCTCCAGAGGAGTACAGCAGAGAAGGAGAGGCACAGCATCACTGACGTTCTCCAGTGAAACAGCTGTTATTGCAGCTACAGTGATTGAACCTCATCATCTCAATCATCACAACGACCACTGCAGCATCAGACAAGAGGACCAGGCTTCTTCACATCATTGCAGACTCACTCTAAAGTCGTGTAGCTCATCTTAAATATAACCCATCCTTGCCATCGGACCTGCAGATACCTCAAGTGTGTGTATGCCTGGTCTGAAGTCCAAGTGTCAAGTCTGACATTTCATCTTGTTTTAGAAACACCTTGTGCAGAAAATGTAGTCCTCATGGATTCTGTGCACAACCTTCGACAGTTTAATAAAATATGTTGGCATTGTTGGACAAGTCACTGAAAATTTGTACGACAATAAACTCAACCTTGAATGCTCCACTGTTTTGTGGGCTGGTATTTTGTGTTGACCACATGATGATCATAAATGGTATGATCCTCTGAAGTCGTCTGCTATGTTCACATAAAGTAACAAGTAACTATCCCATTTAAATGGCAATAGTTGTAACTGATTTACTTAATTTGAAAAAGTTATTAGTTACACTGCTCATTACTGCAAAAAATAGTGGAATTAGTAACGTGTTACTTAGTAATCTGTCACTTCACACGTAAAATATTTTTTCTCTCCTCACTCATTAAAACTGTAGATGAACACATTAATTCTTCTCCCAATACCTCAGGTCACACCAGATTCACCAGATACATCAAAGTACTTTACAGGTGAGACCAGGTAACCAGAAATAGTATGAGGTTTCAACATGAAACCCTGAATGTAATGAAAATAGAAAAAACACCCAATTTAACTGATGGGTTTTACTGTAATATAGCTCCTCTACCCTCTTGTTTCCAGTCATTTGTTTTTTAATCATACCACAGTCCATGTTTAAAGTTTAAACCAGTAAAAATAAAGCCTATGACCTCTGAGTCTCTAGATAGGGACACTGCTGCACCCCACACACTTCCTGTTGGAGGCTTTGACTGCAGGGTTACATAAAACCATCTTTATGCCTGCTGCATCTTCACAGCAACAGAGGAGCTTCACAAACATGTTGTCAGGGCTGAATAACCATGAGATCTGCTCTGAGTGATGCAGCCCTCTGAGCCTGCAGGTATCAAAACTATCTGATTTTGACTGCTGCTGCTGTTTCAGAGCTGAAATGATTCACTCGCATCTGATCTCACAGTGAATGTTGGAGACTGTGCCGCGGCCTCAGGTGGGATGACAAAATCCTGAGTAAACTGATCCCAGTTCTGTGGACAGGTGGAGCAAGGCCTGACAACAAAAAAGCTGTTATAACAAAAAAGTTTTAGCCTGTAGATATTGACTCTAGAGCTCTGTTATGATTACTAATAATAGAATACAACCATTCTGATCATCACTACATCTGCTAGTCATTTTCTAAGAAATGTCAAAACGTCACTGCTATAGCTTCTTTGCAAGAACTTATTAGGCTGACCAGATGTCCAGAGTTAGCTGGCTCACTTTTTGTTTAGGAGATCATCAATGGGCAGGAAATGAAAACAAACATATCCCAAGCTCCTGAGCCAGAACTTGAAAACTAGTTTTTCATGCAGGAAGAGGTGGGGAAGAAAAAGTTGCCTGACTGTAGAAACTTTTGAAATTCTTTGGATCTGTCGACATTCATGAACTGATGAAATAAAAATAATCATGACATATTCAGATTTCACAACTTTGTCAAAGGTCACCAATGTTTTGCCAGGAAATCTGAATGAATTACACTTTTGTGCTCATGGTTTCTCTAAAATGGACTGAATAGTTATAGGGCTTCCAGACAGGACGTGGTCTGCACTGCGCTTAGGCCAGTGCACTGATCGAGGGAGTGGCAGAGGACGAAGCAAACTTAGACTGGGTTTTCAATGTCACCGTGAAGTGGGAAGCTCCCGTTTTGTTTAGATCACTAGCGACAAAGATGTATCTTTCCAGTGCTAGGAAACAAGAATTAGCATCAGCCCTACTAATAACAAGAAGAATGGGAGCAGCAGGAGGAGGCTGGGTGACCTCAGGGACAGAGGGCTGCTGGGGAAGAAGATGCATTTTTACCAAGGACGTATCATAAACTGGGTATTATGGCTTTCAAACACAGCAGTACCATTGCTGCATTCTGTCTGAAAGCCACATTAAAGTCTTCTACACTGGCCCAACACTATTGATGAATGTTTCAGCATAGCATTGTGTACCTTGTGTTAAGTTTTAGTACTAACATACCCCCCCCACCCTGATTTCTGGACTGTGTAAAATGGAGTCACATATTCGCACCACTTCATCAAACTTCCTGAAAACAACACCAGGTTGCTCTATAACCTCACTCTACCTCCTCACCCCTACCAGATGGATCAGGTGCCTATCTCTTTGCACTTGATATTCATTATTGACTTTTACACCTGCACCTCTTTGTTGGAAGAGTTCTTTCTCATTATAAGAGCAATCCACCAAGATGCAAGTGCACCACAACCCTTTAGAACCGTGCACATGGAGCAGTGTCCAATATTTCTGCCATCAAACAAACAAAAAGTGTAGTGGGACATGTCCTGTACTTGTGCTAGATGCTTAAAATTGTTATATATACTGAAAATATTGGCATAAACGCCCTCAATGATCCAAACAAAACCACCATTTCGGTCTGCCCTGTCAAATTAAAGTCAAAAAATAGTCTTTAAACAAGTTGATGACAGGACAAAATCAAACCGCTGTGTATCACAAAACCAGAAGAAAAACATGGAACTTAAATAATGTTTCATGCTGATAATGTTTGCATGTCTGCATACAGTCATTAATCTCTTGGATAATAAGTGCAGACTTCAAAAGCTCAACAGTTTTCTGACTTTATTTAATCAATATAACGTTTAACAGGTAACTTCACAGTTTTCCCCCTAAGCTCCTTCTCTCTGAATGGCTGCAGGTGGAGTGAAAGGTGACAGGATGAGGCAGCGTGTCTAGTGGTGGACAGAACAATTAGTAGTGAAGAGCTTGTTACACAATCCAATTATAAGCTCTAGAAAGGATGAGTCACTGACAACAAACACAAGTCATCATCATTTTCTTCATCTTCACCATCACCGTGTGGAGTCTCTGTTGGGCGTCCACAGAGTGAAGGAGAGTGGGGGAGAGAGGGAAGTGGATAAGAGTCTTGCTCACAGAGAAGTCTGTTGTCCATCGACTCCCAGCTCCAGGACACAATCAACAATTGACAGGCTTCATGAGATTGTCAATCATCACCCAACTCTGGGCTGACATCGAACATGGAAGCTCTCTAGACTCCAGGCAGGCAACATGTGCTGTTTAATCAAAGACTTGAAGTCAAAGTTTACCTCAGTTGAAACACACTGATCTGTTCCACTGAAATGAACTGATGTAAATACTAGGGCTGTCAAAGTTAACACGTTTTTATCATGTTAACGCATTATTTAAAGGTGGGGTTGGAGATCCTGGAAAAACGGTTCGAGCAGGTCACATTTTAAAAATACACAATTCAAAAGTCCACGCCTCATTCCTCAGACTTCCTCAGACTCTCTGTAGCCACGCCTCCAGAGCGCAGGAACACACAACGCTTGTTCAGCGTTGGGTTGACATCAAGGTGAGGCCCCACTACACATGACAGTATCACGGAAAGCCACGTCTCTACGGCGCTAACAGTGGAACATCAATCTGCTTCGTGTGAGCCACTGTCTCTGAGTGATCATTTGAACACAGCTATAAAATCAGGATTTGACCATAGGCGGTCCAGACAAATGGTACTAAAGACAGTCTTTCAAGGAAACTTTTATGGAGACTCAAATGTTATAATAACTGGAGAAACCTATAATTTCTATATTTTTCTTATAATTAGTACCATCCTTCATGAGTCTTTCATGAGAATATCTTAATAATTTACAGACATATTTTAGCATTTAGAAATTAGCTGGAAAGTAGAGGGCTTAAAATAAAATGCGGTAGCCCGCTTAAAGAAAACAGTAAATAGAGAACAAGAAAGTAACAGTTGGAGATAAATACTACTGTATGCTGTAATTTTGTTGCGTTAATAAAGAATTAATGAGTCATACATCACATTGCAGATCAGGGATAAAAATGTACTGATTTGTGTCAAGCTTTCATCTTCTGTCCTTCAAAACATGTTTTAGAATCTGGAATCTATTTTTGATCAAAACCAACTTTTCTACAAAACAAAATGCTGTTTGAATAACACACATATTCACTTAACAGTCTGAAGAGAGCGGAAGAAATATCAGTTTAGTTAATATTTCAGGTCTGCAGTCTTGTGACGTGTGAACACTGTGATGCTATTATAGACGAATCCTCCTCATCCAATCAGTTTGTTTCTGGGCCCGAGGCCAACGTGTCCGACACGTTTCATGGACTGAACCGAACCAAAAGCTGAGGATCAACATCGTCGTCATCAGTAACCAGGCCCTGTGTCTGTGCGTTCACCGACACGTGGAGAACGTGAATGCACCACCACGCTAAATGTAGGCCTACACTCCCAGCAGAAAAAACTAGGTCAGCGTCTTTAATTACTGTCGTGTATTTGCGTCCTCGTACCTGCACGCTGGGACTGAGAGCAGAGACAGAGTGGAGGACGAAGAGAAGTATCTTCATCTCCATCATTCACTCATTCACTCTGAGTCAGTCTGTCCACTCCTGCTGCAGATGTTCCTGCTCCACAGAGGATTAATCAACAGCTCCAGGCTGCAAAGCTGATATGAGGACATCAGGGCTGAAGAGACGACCAGGTTCAAGGAAACATTTAACCAAACCGGACGTGTCTATATCATAAATACTGATCTTGTGTGATCAATATAGCACATGACCCTTCCTGGTCTCTGCTGGGTAATGAACAATGTCAGCTTGATAACTTATATATTGTTTCATATATTCACACACATACACACACAATGAGGGAGAAGAGTCCGGGACTGAAGGACAGGAAATCCACTGTGGCAGCACCACAATCGATCCCACGGCTCATTAACACCCAGCAGGAGTGTGTGCGTGTGCGTGTGTACAGTTCAGGTATGTTTCCCAATCAATAGACAAACTGCTTCATCAGAGGGCAGCAGAATGTCAGCAGGACACTTAAACCACCATGAAACCAACCATTAAACAACCAGAGACCAACAGCACAGTACTCAGTACACACAGGACACACTGGGTATCCAGAGTATTGTGTAGTACAGGTGTTGTGTGCTCAACCAGCTAAAGGTAGAAGACAGACTGCACAGCAGAGCTCTGCGATGAGTCTTCACGCAGAGGTTTCCAAAGACTAAATTCACACATCACGTCATGCATTGATTCTGCTCATCGTATTCACTCTTAATCGTTTGAAGCGTTCGTAGTTTTTTCTTTTAGACCTCTGTGGTCACAGCTGACTTCCCTTCACCGTGAGAAGCTGTCAAATCCCACTTTTTTACTGAACAATCTAATTTTACTTCCTCTGTTCGTCTCAGACTGTGTCGACAGCTCAGGTGATGTTTCTTTGAGCTCTGTTTACAGCTGCTCTGGCAGGAGCTATTTCTGACTCCCGTGCTTAGATATACAGTTTATGAACTATTGTTTAATGTAATGAAAGAAAGTAATAATAAACCTGACAGCCCCTCACCCAGTCCCACCCAGCTGCCGCAGCTCTTTTTTCTGGAAACCACAGCACTTGAAGGCAAAATGAGCAATAATCCACTCCTGAAAATTGTCCCCAACAAATGCTCCTTTTCTTCCTGTTTGATAAAACTACAGTGAGCAGCCGGACATTTAGAAATGATTTAATTAATACTAGATGTTCTTACACTAAAATTGTCCACAGTGGAACTAACAAAGGATTATCTTGTCTTATAAAGACTGCTATTGGGGTGGTGTGTGTGACTTGTTTGATTTTGCACATTCGGTTTATTTGCAGTAACACCAGACGTATTTCACGCACCACAGAGGAATGCTTTTACCGATTTGTAAATCACCCCCACCACACACACACACACACACACACACACACACACACACACACACACTGACACATCCTCACACTGCAGCTAAACCCAAAAAGAAAAAAAGCATAGAAAGATAGGAACAAACGGTAGTGTGGGCGATGGAGAGGACAGCGGCTGGATGTTCAAACCAAATAAAGACACTTGCTGCATATCAGCAGCATCACACTCTGAACACCAAACATACAGAGCTGTATATCCAAAATATATTTGATATCACAATCCCTCAGTTTCTTCCGATGACTCATCTCACAGAACCAATATGAACATGGTCTTCTCGCCTGGATCTGGAGAGACTGGACCAGTGTCTCCATCAGTGGAACCTCCTGCAGCAACCTCCTTAAAGGAACATTACAACAGTAGTGCTTTTTTCTTTTCCTTTTTCTTCTTACTTTCAAACAGCCTCTTACAGAGGAATTCAGAATATGTCACGTAATGAACAGATGATTCAAATGAAGCTGTGTCAGGTGATGCTGATAGGATTCATTAGATCAATACGTCACAGAACACTGACAAAGAGGCCAGGTGCGTTGTCTTGTTTCCTCTGACACTCAGTTCAGTGGCAGAGAAAAGAAGCAAAGCCTCACAAATTGTTTCATCTATAATTCAGAGTGCAGACTAGCGACACACGGCCAGGCAAGCTGCATTCACAAACGCTCTCTATGATGTGAACCCACTGTCTTCAGTTTGTTCACGTTGAAAAACAGACCACGCCAGCATCTAATGATCACTATCATTCATTCAGCTCTCTCAGTTCATTTGTTGATTATTTTTCTCTGATCTGTGTTGTTCATATAATGGCACAACAAACTGTTGTATGTCCGTCACTGACTGTGAGAAACTGGACATCCTCCGGACGTGACCAGTTCAGTCAGCCACAGGTGGTCCAGATGTGTCTGCCATCGTTATTTCTGTCAGGGGGATGAATAAAGTTTGAATCAGTGCTGGACCAGTAAGCTGCAGCCAGTTTACACAGCTCAGTGACACAACACTGGGGACGTGTCGCCATCTGCTGGACATCAGGACAACTGCAGCTCACAAACTGATTACATGACCTGTACTATTACCACTACGATAACTACTGTACACATACTATGACTACTACTAATAATACTAATACTACTCTTTTTGAAGTACTGATGCTGTGATCACAGCATCCATACAGCTGTGTTTGTGTGTGCGTTAAATTTTTGATGATGAATCACTATTTCAGGAGATTCCAACATGTAAAATTCATGATTCTGAAAAAACAAGCAGTGTCTTAAAGCACATATACACACACACACAGTTTTTCTTTTCTTACAGTTGATAAAACATGACTGCCTCACATACAGTAAGTGGATTCACTCATGGACACAACATGACACCATGTAAAACACTCCCATCCTCCTATAGCAGCTGCATCCCCACACCGAAAGCCCAGCTGTGATGTTTGTGGTCATTTTGTGTCTTTTTGTGGACACCTTGTGGTCATTTAATGTCTCCATGGCATATCTTGACCCCTGACCTCTGGTGGGCCTGTTTGGTAATCCATCCATGACAGTATCTTCTGTATTTACTGGATGTTGTGCTGTCAGTGATTAGACCACTAAGGCTGATAGATGATATGAGAGTGTGGTCAGCAGAGGGAGACAGAGAGGCAGGGACAGGGCCTTTCACACTGAGACTGTGCTCTAAACTACAACCTGAACACAGTGTGGACAGATTTACATCGAGGCCGATCTTTGCTTCTTTGACTCATCACTTTCTCGACCTATGAGCTAAATATAGCATGAAGTCACAGTCAGTGTCTTTTTATGGAGAGTCACATGATGTCACTGCAGGTTGTTGCACATTATGGCGACTGAGATGTATGAGATGTACCAACCTCTGCCAACAGCAAAGTACCTAATGTTCTTTTCAAGGAAATGTCAGACATCTAGCTATGAGTAAACTTCAAAGGACTTTTGAGGTTTAGCAAATTAAGATAAGGCTGTCCCAGTGACCACTGTCTTCAAAGCTAGCTGAGATCATAAAAGAAGGCAGTTAAATGAGGAAACCTATTATGGTTTGTGCTCTCCAGAGCCCAATCCTGAAAAACGTTTGGCTCTGATAATGAATACAAAGACTGCAAGATCCATCCATCCATCCAATCACAAACACACCTACAGGAAATTTAGAGTCACCAGTCAACCTAATGTCCATGTCTTGAGAACCCATAAAGACACACAGAGAACAAACTGAAAACTCCACCCTGAAATGCCCCAGGCTGGTCAATCAAACCCAGAACCCTCTTGCTGAGAGGTGACAGTGCTAATGTTGCTGCAGATAATGAAAACAAAATCAGATTTCAACAGACAGACAATGTGTCAATTATTATACAATGGGAAAGAAGCCTTACATGAAGATCAATCTCCAACACGCTGAAGATCTGACATGTCTAGTGACAGAATGCCAAAACAAGCTGTGGCCCATGGTGGAGCAGGCTCACAGGGACAAACAGCAGGTGGCCCAGTCCAGCAGTTTACATCAATCAAGACAGATTCAATACATAAGATCTAACTATTAATGATGCAGTCAAACTCTCGGTGAGTAAACATTTAACACTCTGTTAAGGATCGTCAGATCTATTTGGACCTTTGACAAAGAATATATCATGGGGGTGATACTACCGTACCGAGTTTCACTAAGCTTCTGGATAACACTTACCTAAAATAGTGCGATCATCCGTTTCATATGTTCTACGACAACAAGTTCTACAATTTAACACTTCAGTTCATGAAAGAGGAATATGTGATGTCACCAAAAAAAAAGCAACTCCAGTTTCTTTTTGTTTTGAAGGCATCCAACTGCATTTTTGATTTAATGCTCTTGCAAGAAACCCATTAACATGATGAAGACAATAAAAAAGAGATGACGATTATCAAGTGTTTCTTTCTGCAGAGTCACATGATGTCAGACACTGTCCAACACGCTGTGGATATACGAGGTGCTGAAAGAGCTGAGGAAACCCACAGCTGCTAAGACAGAAATACATGACACTGTAAATATAACTGAGACATCACTGTCAAGGTCACGCACACACTCGCACAGACTGTAATTTTAGTTGAACGTTCTGTTTCTGTCACAGGTTAAAAATGTTGTCCTCTGCATCTTTTCCTCTGGAACTTGAATCGAGGACACTCACACACCATCTGATCCTCTAAACTAAACACACTCAGGCGTTCTTCTTCAGGCGATCTTGAGATGTTAGCGCAGTCATAGATTTGCAGGGGAAACATGTCAGTGGTGAGTGAGTGAGTGAGTGAGTGAGTGAGTGAGTGAGTGAGTGAGTGAGTGAGTGAGTGAGTGAGTGAGTGAGTGAGTGAGTGAGTGAGTGAGTGTATAAAGAGACATTTGACTGTCCACAGTCCCTCTGTGCTGTCGACTGCGGAGAAGTCACCACTCTGCACTGGGACACACTGTGGATAAACTATTCATGTATATTTGCATGTTCTTGTCAATTATTTGCATGTTGTCTGCTGCAGCCTCACAACACCTGCACAGAGACACACTGAGTTTGTTCCAGCCACTGTGTTCAGTGTCACAGCCACAGAGCTCGAAATATTTACACACTGTGAAACAGAAAACACACAACACACACCGAAACATTAGAAACAGCCACAAACTGTTTTCTACTGCTTATCTAGGTTGCACATTTCTACCTGTGGTTTCATTATGTAGTTGTGTGCACTGTACATTAGCATTGTGCATATATGCATTGAGCAAATATATATGTCTCTACTGTTGTGGTCACATGCTTCACAACAGTAGAGATGGCACAAAGTGTAGCAGAGGCACTAATTCAGTGCATTTCACAACAACACAGAGTACAACACAGTGCCTGTGTTTTTAATTGTTACTGTACCTCTACCACCGCACTTGTAATACCTGATTGTTTCGAAATCTGTAAATCCATTGTTTATTTTAACTTGTAGTTTCCACACTTAGTGTGTGTTGCTGACCTCTTGACCAGGTCACCCTTTCAAATGAGATCAAAAAAAAAAAAAAAGGAGGCCCAACCCAACCTGACCCAAGTCATTGGTATATATTCTCGGCCAGAACCTGGCCGGCCTGTTGAGAACTCTCGGTTGTTTACTAGGCGACAGAATAGGTCATATTGCCACGTGTGTTGAGGAAGCGGACATGTTTCCGTTTTCCCTGTTGCATGTAAACTGGGACAACTACAGAATTCCGACAAGACACCCAACTCGAGCACAGCTCGTCTTAGCTGCGCATGTAGACACACTGACTGAGATTTCAGGTAAACATCCAGAAAAACCAAATCCTGAAAGGTTTAATGGTGGGTTCAGGTGGGCGGGGCTTGCAAAGTCACAGGAAGTCCTGGTGGTTTTAAGGCTCAGTTATTGAGTGCAGACTGTGTGCGTTTCTCTGTGGACTGAGGCT
>OMNW01014885.1:0-14428 GCA_900303245.1 Selene dorsalis
CCCACCACCTACCTCCCCACCATTCTCTGCCGTGAACCCACTTCTGCACTGCCTAAATCACATGAGTGAAGGGGCCTGTGATTGGACATTAGTGCCGCAAATGACTGCCGTGATTGCCCCCTCTTCCCAAACTCACATCAAATAAATAAAGAAATGTGTGTAAATAAGTAGAAGGAGGGGTGTTGGAGAAATGGGGCTGGTGGTGGAGGTGTTGGTGAGGGGAGGCTGACTGGTTTCATCCCCTTCTTTTTCCTCTCTCTCTCATTTCATCGCCTTTCTGCCTTTCTTATCTGGTTTGTTTGGCTTTGACAGCGGCCAAATGGTGAGGCTCCGCGAGCCTGACAGAGAGTTTTATTGATTTAACAACCAGCAGACTCTCAGCAAAGAAAAGAGAGAAGGCAAAAAAAATGGGTAGGGCAAAGAAAGACAGCAAAGTTTTGAAAAGGAGTGATATGTTTCTGCTTCACTCCATGCCAAAACACTGACGTGTCCACTGGTTGTATTTCATTTGGTCTCATTTGCAAAAATCAACTCACACACAACGTCAAGCTGCATGTGAGTGAGAATGTTTTAGAGATGATCTGTACTTAGGTCAATCATGTTGTCCCGTCGTGAGGCCCAGTGTTGTGCTGAGGCAGGATACAGGGCGTTCACCACAGTCTTTTTATCAGAAAAATATTATATCAAACTGCCTGTCTGTTCTGCACAACAGGACTGCACACACTCTGCTCTGGTGTGGTCTCAGAGAACCAGAGTTAAAATGTGCGAACCTGTAATGATGCATGCCGTTCTTTCATCTTTATACATTAGGCACAAATCAGAGGCAAGGGTGCGATGGTACTTTATTTTAGTCGTCCTCCAGGAACTAATTTGATCAGGAATGATAATAATAAATGAAACAGATATGAACAAAGCACATACACGGGTCTGTTTTCTTAAAGTTAAAGCTTTGACAGCACCTGCTTTACAGCGCCATCGATTCAATTTGCATTGTGAATTTTTGAAAAGGCCCTTGATAAAATCCAGAGGGCTACTAAAACCCTTTTCAGTACTCCACATGTTTTATATTTCCTTTTTTATATAAATAGAGTATAAACCATATGTGCAGGTATTGGGAGATCAGCGGTACACCGGGATGCGACTCCGTGCGTCCTTGCTGTGTGTAGTTGGTGATCTGGCGTGGCTGGTGCGGGGCTTGATCGCTGCTGCTTCTGACAGTGAGTCTGCAGTGCTATCCTGGCCGCTGCCGCCTGTCTCCTTGATGGCGGCACGTCCCCGAGCAAAAGTGACAGGCGCTTTGGCGCCCGTGCAGATGGCCCTGCTCACAGCCATCACCCACTCGGCAAACCAAACCGCCAGGGACGGCACGCCAGCCCTACCCCTTCCTGAGCCTTCCCCTTGCTGCTGGTGTTGCTCTGCATATGTGCGTCCAGGGCGAGAGAGGGAGCTTAATCTGGTCGCCAGTCAGAATCACACATCCTCAAGTTGCAGTGATTAAACAGATAGTGCTGATATGCAGCTCTTAATATTTTTCCCTCCTCGTGCTCCAGATTTTAGCATCCTGTCAGAATAGATGCAGCCTTTCAAAACAGATGGAGAGCTCATTTATTTCAGACTAATGTTAGCCACATTTCATTACTAATATTATACAGTTATGGCTCGCGAAACCGTCCACTTGCTGCCTGTGATTTTTACAGATGTCTGTCTCTGCCAGTCTTTTGTCTGTGTGCTTTTGATATCTCCCTCTTTGTTGTTTCCATGACAACATGGCAGGACAGGCATTGATTGACAGGGATCGTCAAAGGGTTCCCTGGCGACCTGCTCATCGTTGGAAGCCCCTCCCTGCTGCAGTCTGTGTTTTGTCACTCACCCAGGGATATTTCTGATCTGCTGTTTCTCATTCCTGCTGTCTGTGTGTGTGTGTATGTGTGCGAGTGTGTATGCATTAAGCACTGCCAACTATTGGGGTTTAGCTATTTTTTGGCTGCAGCCGGTATGAGTGACTCACATAGGTAATTCCTACTGTATGTTTGCACTGTTCGTGTGGGCTTGTGAAGATTGGATAGCCGTTCTACAGGATGCTCTGTATATTAAATGGCTGATATGTATTGATAGCCTCCTGTTCTGGAAGCGGGTTAGCGAAGGGGAAGGCACTGTAACAGAAGACACTCTGCAGATGTGTTGTAGAGAGTACAGCACATAATGCTAATCTGCTGTGTTAGGGATTTTCAGGAGTTTTAGAAACTGTCTCGGTCTCAGTCTGTCAGTGGGATTGAAGCGCAGCCAGGTTCTCCTGTAGTGCTCTCATTTCACTGAAATCCTGTCAGGCGTTAGGGGAGAATGTTGCTCATTTGGAGAAGGGTGTATCAGTAGCACACAGCGAACTCAGACTTATAGGCAATATTATGGTCGGTGGGTTCAGCTTTGCACTGTAAGAGCAAACATGTATGAGCTGAGCAGAGTGCGTAAAGTACACACATAGACTTGGGAAGGTGGGCATGCAAGCAAACACGCATTCGAGAGCAGGCACTTACTGAGGCACACGCATGCACATCATCACACAGTCACAGTCCATGGTGCAGCTGCTCACCTCCCCCACCTCCTCCACCCATCTCCTCTCAGGCAGCAGTAAATGGTGCCAGTGTATATATATCAGGTATTATGTCCACTTAGATTATGATATGACAGGTTAGCGTGCCGTTTGAAGCTGACAGCACATCTGTTTCATCAGGAGAGACTGATACTGGCATCTAGGACACACATCTCACCATGCAGGAAGGAGATAAAAGAAGAAGCTAGGGGGCCGTCTTTCCTGTCTCCCTGTCTCCCTCACCCTCTCCCTCTCTCTCTCCCTCGCCTTTCTCCCTTTTCTCTTACAGCCCCTCTCCCCCGCCCACCAAACCCACCACCTCTTGCTCACTTTTTCTCTCTCCTTCACATTTTCTTTTCATTCACTTGTTCTCCCCCTAACAACCTCTTGTCTCTCCTATTTACTGATGCTTGCTGTGGCCTCCCTTGCATCCACACACACACAGATAGACGCATGATCTAGCCTTCTATCTTACCTTTTATATATTTTACCAATAAACCTGTTACATCTCAGCCTTCCCTAGTTGTGTTTCCTCACACCTCTTTGATCATGTGTTCATTTTTTTCTGTCTTCTGGTTAAGCATTGTGTATGCCATTTTGGATCACAGAGCGGTAGCAGATTTTGCACATGCATAAATGGTCTGCCCAAGAGTCCCTCCCTCAGCAATCACTGCGATACTCTTAATCCAAGTACCATTGTTTTTTTTTACCAGTTCCTGCTTATTAACTCAAATGAAAATTACCTTCCGCTCATCAGAGTGAGTTAGGAAAAGCTGTGATATCTTCAGATTAGCGTTTTGTTTCTTTCCCTCCCTGATCAGTTACATAACCGGAGCATGTGAGGAGTTGAACTTCATGGACTGGATGAGTGAGAGGCAATAAAGCTCAAGGAAAAAAAAGGGAAAGAAAGAAAGCAAGAAAGCAAGAAAGAAAGAAAGAAAGAAAGAAAGAAAGAGAAAGGGGGAGTCGAACATGTAAGCATGCAGCTGGCTAACAAGGCCAAACAGCTAGTCATTTCCTGGGGAACATGAGGCATGTGTGGAGGAATAGGGAGTTGGGAAGGAAAAGGACAACTGTCAGAAGCTCAGTGATTTATTTTTCCCTTGGAGGCTTTTTTCACCACTGGCTTTCAGAGCCACATGTGTGTAAAATACACACAAACTCATGCATGCATGCATCCAGACACACACACACTCACTGGGTGAGAATAAAAGCTTACATCTCCTATCATTGAGTATTCATTCCATGTTATTTTGACAGTGGTCCTGTTAGTGTGCTGTAAATCTTTAATTTCACTGAGCTGACCTCTTTTTCTCTCTTCTTGTCTCCCTCATTTTTTTCATCTTCTTTCCCTTCCTCTTCCTCTCTGTGCTCCAGCGTACATGCCCGAGGATGAGCTTAAGGCAGCCCCTCACGATGAGGAAGAGCACCTGCAGGATGATGGCCTCTCATTAGACGGCCAGGACAATGAATTCCTGTGCAACGAGGAAGAGGAAGATGTGGATGGAGGCCAGCCACCGAGCTACAGAGACTCACCACTCAGCAACGGCACTAACCCCGATGCCGGATATGGGTCTCCACTCAGTGATGCTAGCGACCGACTTACGGACTTCAAGAGCACTTCCTCCACCGATGGTCAGGAGCGGGACGGCGCAGCTTTGCCCTTCCGTCCCAACAACGGCCTCTCTTTCCAGGATAGCCTGGCGCAGATGAAAGCCGTCTATGCAAACCTCATCTCAGATGCCTCTTGGTCCAGCATCACAATGGACATCATGAAATCTAAGCCTGCTGCAGCAGGCAGTGTCAACAGTGCCCTCACTACTCCAGAGCCCGCCTCTATTGCCACTGCCTCCACAACTACAACCATAAACAAGAGCAGTGGGGTCAATATGGCTAGCAGTCACCATAATGGCAGGAGCTCCAGCGCCACTGTCAACCACACAGGCAGCGTGAGTGGCAATACTAATGGCACAGCAGTGAGCTCTGCTGGCAGCCATAGTGCTACCAGCAGTAGTGGGAGCAGCAGTGCTGCAGCTAGCAATGGTAGTGGTGTAGCTTATGACTGGCACCAGGCAGCACTTGCCAAGACTCTTCAGCAGACCCCATACCACCTCTTACCAGAGCCCAGCCTGTTCAGCACAGTGCAGCTCTACCGGCAGAACAACAAGCTGTACGGCTCTGTTTTTACGGGTGCAAGCAAGTTTCGCTGCAAAGACTGCAGCGCTGCCTACGACACACTGGTGGGTCTGACGGTCCATATGAATGAGACGGGCCATTATCGAGATGACAACAAGGACAAAGAGGAGGATCAGGGAAAGCGCTGGTCCAAACCACGCAAGCGCTCCCTGATGGAGATGGAGGGGAAAGAGGATGCCCAGAAGGTGCTGAAGTGCATGTACTGTGGCCACTCATTCGAGTCTCTGCAAGATCTCAGCGTTCACATGATCAAGACCAAGCATTACCAGAAAGTGCCTCTCAAAGAACCGGTGCCAGCCTTGGCCACTAAACTGGTGCCCCCTTCAGCTAAAAAACGAGCAATCCAAGATGCTATAGTCTCCCCTTGCTCTCCAGACTCTGTCCATGCAGGTAGTGGCAGTGGTGGTGTATCCCTCGGGGATATTGGCAAAGATACAAAAACCATACCTAACCCATATGTTACACCAAACAACCGCTATGGCTACCAGAATGGTGCAAGCTACACATGGCAGTTTGAGGCTCGTAAAGCCCAGATCCTCAAATGCATGGAGTGTGGGAGCTCTCATGATACACTGCAACAGCTGACCGCCCACATGATGGTTACAGGTCACTTTTTGAAGGTCACAAATTCTGCCTCCAAGAAGGGCAAACAGCTTGTCTTTGATCCAGTGGTGGAGGAGAAGATTCAGTCAATCCCACTGCCACCGACCACCACCAGACTCCCTGTCCCCAGTAATGTTAAGTCCCAGCCTGTGTCTCCTGCGCTCTCCTCGGGCTCAGAGGACAAGAGGGAAGGATGTGAGGATGAAAAGGTTGATGGTGGTGAGTCAGTGGAGAAAAAAATTAAGGAGGAGAAAGACGACTCAGGTGAAAAATCTGAGACTGATGCCACATCATATAAATATCTTAGAGAGGAAGATCTTGAGGAGACACCCAAAGAGGGTTTAGACATTCTTAAATCCCTTGAGAACACAGTATCCAGTGCCATCAGCAAGGCCCAGACAGGCACACCCACGTGGGGCGGCTACCCTAGCATTCATGCTGCCTACCAGTTGCAAGGTGCCATGAAAAGCTCCTCTACTGTTTTGCCCCCAACTGTCCAGAGTGTCCAGATGCAGCCCATCTTTAACAGTGGGCTACGAGGCCTGGTGAGCGACCCCAACTCAGTCATCCACTCGCCTCGGAGTCCGTCCTCCCCAACCCCCCTCAGGAGCAATGTCACTGCCATGGAGGAGCTTGTGGAGAAGGTGACAGGGAAAGCTGCCACTGTGAAGAAAGAAAAGGAGGAGAAGATGGTGAGCCTGGAACGATGCCGGCCCCCGTCACTAGTAAAATCTCCCTCCCCTGCACTGAGAGAGCAGAGAGAGCAATTAGCATCTCCAAATGACCTCTCTAAGCCGTCAGGTGTGAGAAGTAGCAGCCCAGGCAGTGTAGATTCAGAGCTCATCTGCAAAAAGGAGCCCAAAGAGAGCCTAGTAGATGGCCACAACAACCATTCAAAGAACGGCTCTGAGGCCTGTCAGTCCCCTGTAACTAACGGCAACAGTCTCGGCATCATCACTGATCACTCACCAGAAATTCCTTTCATCAACCCTCTGAGCGCACTTCAGTCAATCATGAACACACACCTGGGTAAGGCCTCAAAACCAGTCAGCCCAGCTGCAGACCCACTGTCTATGCTTTATAAAATCAGCAACAGCATGATGGATAAGCCAGCTTTCAACCCAACTCCTCAGGGCAAGCCAGCTGAGCCCGTCAACCACTATCAGTTGTATGAAAGCAATGACCAGCCCATAGACCTGAGTAAAAATAAATCCTCCACTAACAGCAACAATAACAATAACAATGGCAGCAGTGCGCTCCTGACCAACAGCAGTGTAAATGGTAACAAACCCCTCATTTCCCTCACAGACTCAGTTTCCTCTCCGCTGAGGGAGAATGCTCTGATGGACATTTCTGATATGGTTAAGAATCTCACTGGCAGACTGACGCCCAAATCCTCAACTCCCTCCTCCATTTCAGAGAAGTCAGATGCGGACGGCAGCGCATTTGAGGACGCCCTCGAGGACCTCTCCCCAGTGCAGAAGAGGAAAGGGAGGCAGTCCAACTGGAATCCCCAGCACCTCCTCATCCTCCAGGCACAGTTTGCCTCCAGCTTAAGGGAGACTCCAGAGGGCCGCTACGCCATGACTGACCTGGGCCCTCAGGAAAGGGTCCACATCTGTAAGTTCACAGGCCTCTCCATGACCACCATATCCCACTGGCTGGCAAATGTCAAGTACCAGCTAAGACGGACTGGGGGCACCAAGTTTCTCAAGAACATGGACTCATGCCAGCCTGTGTTCCTCTGTGGTGACTGTGCCTCCCAGTTCAGGACTCCCTCCTCCTACATCAGCCACCTGGAGTCTCACCTGGGCTTCAGCTTGAAGGACCTGTCCAAACTGTCAGCTGAGCACCTACGGGAGCAGCAGGCTGCCTCAAAGGTGATCACAGACAAAATGACATTCGGCAGCCCCCTGTCAGCCTTGACCACGCAAGAGGACGACACAGGCTCTGTGTACCAGTGCAGACTTTGCAATCGGACATTCGTCAGCAAACACGCAGTCAAACTGCACCTCAGCAAGACCCACGGCAAGTCTCCAGAGGACCACCTGGTCTTTGTCACTGCTCTGGAGAAACTGGAGAAGCTAGACAAGATGGAGAAGGTGTAAGTAGGGTTTCGAGCTGAGGGTAAAGACTGACAGCTGTGGAACTGACTAGAATTTCATTGCACTAAAATGACATTGTTCACAGTTACTGCACTGGGCCGAACTGAGCCGCCAGAAAAAAATCAGTCTTATAGATTTTTGTTGTGATAACTGCCTGACTGGACCATGTCTTTTCATGTTGATTTTGTTTTTGTTTTGCCAAGCTTTTTTACACTTATTTTGTAATATATTTATATGCTATTTGTCTGATCTGTGCATGTATTTTAGTGAATCAAGGTTAAACACAAGATTTTAATCTTTTCATGGCAAAAATACAACTACTGCTTCAATGGTAAAAGTGGTGAGTGGAGAGAATTGGTGGAAGAGAAAACTGTATAATACTTGATATGAAGAAGGTGAAAATTAAATGTATACACCAAAAGAATGAAAGAATACCCTGAAAGACTGAAGTAGCACCTTAGACAGCAAATTTTTTTTGAATTTGTAAAGAGAACATGTTTTGAAATATCTTGCATTTGTCAAAATCAGATTGATTTTTAAAAAGATCAAGAATTATCATTTCTTCCCCCCCTCCCTCCTCTTGTTTTTTGAGTTCCTGTCACTGCAATGTTTTTGATGATGAATGGCCTGCTCATAAATCTGTCAGTGTACTAGAAAAAAGATCATGTGAACATTTGGAAAAACTGAAATGCTGCTTTTGGGTACGAGTCAATCAGTGAAAATGAATGGCCGTCAGTATGCAAGTTTGCTCAAAAAACTTTTCCTTGTTGTGAAGTATCACCTTATAGCAATTTTCCAGTTGTATGGTTTGTTACAACTTTCTCTTTCTAAATTGTGTCGCTTTATTCAACTGTAAAGAGAAAAGTCTGTTACATGTAAATGATTACCAGTGAAATGTCAGTACTCCATAAGACATATCTTACCATTTGAAACAGCTCAACATTCTTTGTATCTTAAGGTGTGTGCATTCTCTAACTTTTATATTGTCATTTTATATACAAAAATGATTAAAAAAAAAGAAAAAAAAAGAAATAAAAACAGATGGTGTATATAGATATATGCTGTAGAGCTACAAAATGTCCTTTTTTAAAGAAAATACAAATTTAGCTTCTTTGGCTTGGTTTACAGAAATGATTTTAATTATACTTGCATCCAATTTGATGCATGAAATGGTGTGGAAAATAAATAAGCGATGCACAATGACTATACATTTCAATGTTTTATCGACAATATTGTAAAAAAAAAACAAAAAAAAAACTTTTTAGCACCGATTAGTTTGTTTCATTTCTTTATCAATTGTAAAATAAACCCCAAAGCAGTTGTTAACAGTCATATATTTGTGGTTGTGTGTTCATTTGTCATGGTGGTGTGCCAAACTCAGTGTGTACAAAACTTAAAGCCAGTCATATTCATTTCAAATCCTCTTTCGTTACACTTATTGCAGAGGTCAGATTTAAAATTCATTCATCTCACTATTTGAACATATTTTGCTAACAGGCCTGCTTTTATGTTTGCAAAAATGTTTGGAGAAAAAGAAAAGTCACTGGTGTCATACTCATAACTGATGACTGAGCCACATCATACCACCGATGATTATTATAATGATGAAGATGACGGAGATGATAAGCCTGTAAGGGTGCCTATTGTACTGTGAGAAACCCATGCTAGGCTTGTGACTGGCCTTCGGAGGGCCCGTTCTGAAAGAATCAGTGTTATATTAATGATGGCAGTGTACTTTTGCCTGTTGGAACAAAATCAGATGGGTGTCTGTTCAGCTTGATATAGCCTCCTGACCGGGCACACTCAACCACCCAATAATTAACACAGCTATTCAGATGATACACGAGCAGCAAGCTGTCTTTTTCTATGATCAGCTGTTAATGCTGCTTAGAAGAAAATACACTGCACATCTTTGGGCTGTGTATTTACACATGACATTAATTTTTACTCTAATTAAGGGGTATAACTTGCTAACGTGGAGGCTATAATCAAAACTGAATTATAACTTATGTTTGGTATTTCAGAGACTGTTTGTTAATTGGTGGCTCTAAGTGTGCATTAAATGTGATATCTGTAACATTCCTACCTATTTGAGCAGGTTTGTTCAGATTAAAAGAAAAAAAACAACATCCTTGCAGGAGGAAGTGTCACTTCACTTCGTCGCTGTGTCACAAGTTTGTTGGCTTTGATTTCCATAGCCAGCACATTATTGTATAAGCTCAGTCAAAACTGATGCCGTCTGCTGTAGAAAACCATTTCCCTTTTCACTTCATTGACTTTGTTTCCATCTCCTCTAAATAAATGTTTGCATAGTTGCTTGCAGAGCATGACAGAGGATTTCTGCACCTTTTTTGACAAATCAAACAGCGTCTTACTCATCAGAGTCCAGACGCTTTTCTTGCACCGTGGTTGCAGCTTTTTTCCTCAACACATTTGTACTCCTGTTTTGTGCACTGTTTTATTTTCTTATATTTCAGGTCTGGTTTTGTTTCGTGTACCACAGCCTTAACATTCAGCTAGAGCAAGAGCTGAATGTTACTCATTATCTAAAGTGACCTCAAGATGACCCTTTCTCCTCCCTCCTCCTAGTCAAAGGTAAGCAACAAGTTTGTGGGATTTTCTTCCTCAGGCGGCCCCCGCAGGTAGAGCGTCTGCATCAGGAATTTGATCTCTCATCTCGCCCTTATGTCTCAAGTTTCTGATTGAGTACTTACAGACCCAGCCTTTGTATGGATGAAGCCATGCTGCAGTGTTATGACTTCCATTCCTCACACTCACAACATGTCTCGTGTTGGCTGAGTCAGTCACACACACTCACTCTCCCCAGCTACATTATCATGAGTGTCTTTGTGCAATTACACACCTCCTCGATCTGGCTGCACCTCGCTGTGTTGATACATGGATTCAGTGACAAAGGAAACACAGGCAGAGGGCAGATTAGCCCGGCTGAAGATGCAGCTACCTCGGAAAAGGGGCTGCTAGAGTTGGGTTATAAAACAAACAAGGCAGATAAACAAGCAACATTTGGAGGAGATAGTGTTCCCTGCACACCGGAAATAAAAAACACCTTGTAGGTTTAATACCCCACAGCTAAACCTGTAATTTTGCTGTGCCGTCAGATAGCTGCTGAGCCGATAGAGACTCTTTCCTGCTTTGTTAGAGATCAGTGCACTGTTTCCTGTGCGTATTCTATGTAAATTACATGCGATAATCGCCACGCACGGCACAATACTGGTTCCCGTGGTGCAAACGGAAACCGAGGATAGATAAACGCAGGCTGGGCAGATTTGCATAGCCTTTGTGTTTTGGGCGCTGCTGAACGTGAGCCCTGAGGATTGGTAGGGATTTCCTCAAGGTTTTGTATAAGTAAATGCCTGCTTCCTCTCAGGGCTGGGACCATTATGTACAGCAGACAGGGGTGGGTGTAGACAGAGGGCACAAATGGAAT
Source organism: Selene dorsalis (assembly GCA_900303245.1). Classification (NCBI taxonomy): domain Eukaryota; kingdom Metazoa; phylum Chordata; class Actinopteri; order Carangiformes; family Carangidae; genus Selene; species Selene dorsalis. The sequence continues at coordinate 10,943 of OMNW01014885.1, forward strand.
AACAAAATTACCTGGGCTGGTGGGAACACGGGGAGGGAGTATTAACCTCCATAACTCGCGCCTGCCTCTGCCTAGATAGAGCAGGCATATAGAGGCGTTTGCATGGCAGCTTGTACTCTACACTACACTCTGATTCTGTACATCACATCAAGCACTGTATATATTTGTGTTGCCTGCTGGAGTCAATGATAGAAAGGTCTCTCACTGTGGTAAGGAGCCACAGACAAGTGAAGTTAAATTAAGGTAGGGCACGTTGATCCCAGTGTGCTCGTGATGTTTGATCTTTTATCAGAGGTTCACCTCTTCTGATTCAAGGTGTGTTATTATCTCAAATGCATGTATGCTCAGTAGAAACACACACTCACACGTATGATTTCTCTCTCTCTTCTTCATGTGTTAATTTTTTTTCCTGGTTTGTATATGATAACGGCACAAAGATCATTGTCAGCCAGGAAACAAAGACAAAGCTCCTGCTGAGGATCCCGGCGTGCATCTGCCGCCTATAAACCCTACAACTTTGCACACAACTCCAACGTATGGTTTAATACCCCTCCGAAATACCTCAAAACAAACAAACAATGTCTGACAGAGAATCAACAAACAAAGCGACGACGACTGAGAGTCTTTGTACTGGATCAGAAACCAAAGTCGCAGAAATCTGTTTGGATCCTGATAAAACGCTTCATTGTGGAAATTGCACTCAGGAAGAAGTTATCAGTGCTCGTGTTTTGCAGGAGATACCTGCCTAAGTCTATTTTTATGTTGCTTTAAGTCACTTTGGGGACTTGATTCAATTATATTTCTCAGCTTCATACTGTAAAATGTGCACCATCTGTGATGAATCTACCTTACGTACTGCACATGAACCAAACAGGGTTCAGCCTGATACCAGAACAGGTTCTGTTTGTGCTCTCAGATCTCTACAAACATTAATTTAAGTCCACTCTTCTTACACCAACTGCAACATGTCAAATTAGGCGTTTCTTTTTGAGACAGCGTTATCAAAACAAGTAGGCTTTTTAATGTATTATTTATGTTGTTATCAAAGCAAAACCATGTTTGGTATCCAAATCAATTTACAACATTGAAAAATTACACGTTTTAATGCTTCATTTCTAATCATGTTAATTTTGTCAAATGCTTAAATGTTATTTTGTACGCAGTTTATCCATAGGCTTCTACCGGAAAGTGCCTCGAGCAAAACTTGTGAATTTACATGTATGACAATTCTATGGTGGAGTGAAACATTAAAGAACGACCGATACCATAATCAACAACTTCACCCCCCACCCTAACTTAACTTTTCTTTTCTTTTTTTTTCAGATTCTTTAAGAGATCAGAGAGTACAGTTATTCAGATGCCCTATAGCAGTACACAAAATCGGACATACAGGTAACCAGGAGCTAAAGCAGAAAGCATGACAAAGGTAAAAGACTGCACAAGATTAATTTTCTTTTCATACTTATTAGACTTTCAGCAGGTTATTCCAGGCGCTGCAGTGTGACACTCATGTCACTGTGACAGAGTGCAGCGCTCCCGTCGGTGTCAGCTTCAGTGTATTTGTGTTTTTGTGATGGACATGCAGCAGTCTTTCATCAAGGTGGGTTTATTTTGCGGTGGGAGTGTTGATGTGACAGAGTTGTCTGTGGAGAATGACGGTGTTTGACAGCAGCAGGCTAACGGATGCAGGAGATCATCTCAGTCTGCCAAGCCTTTACTTACGATGTGGTGGTGGATGAGAAGTGCAGGTGTGTGTCGCCAGGCCCTTCATCCATCACAAGCCCGGACAAAACACAAAAGCATACAGGAGATGAAATGTTTCCTCCATCTTGGTGGATGAGGGATGTGGTTTTACAAAACAAGATACAAAACCTATTCATTCTCTTCTTACACTTTTTTTTCTCCCCATTTTCTCTTTTGTTGTGTATCTTTTTCTTAGTGTCCTTGACTTTCTTTAAGACATACAATACAAACTGTGCACCTTTCCATGTGATATGTATTTGAATTGTTAATCTCTAATATGCAAACACGCTGCTACACAGAGAAGGTGTGTGCAGAAAAACACATATGTTTTTCTGTACGCACCTTCTCTGTGTAGCAGCTAATCTATCTCTATTTGCCTAATCACCTGGGGACATGTCAATAGCCACAATAATAATTCATATATGAAAGATTAATGACATATTTCCCATTATCCAGCGTGTATGTATGATTTAGGCATTGACCTCTCAGGGGTTTTTTTTGAATATGAGAACTACCATGTCCCTGTCATTTCCTATTTCAAATCAAAGAGGTCAACTTAGAAAATATCTCAAAACCAATTTGTGTTTCAAAAAGACCCTTGAGAAATAGTGGCTTGTGTTGTGTTTGATATGCACAAAGACACTTATCCCTTATCTATCTTTTCAGAGAGAAAGAGGGGGAGATAGAGGGTGAAGTGCTCCAGGAATCAGTGCTGCCTCCATGAGATATGATGCTGCTTGATTTTGATCATTGACATTTGCTTTTTCATGCATCCCGAAAAACAAGGCCTCCCTTCCATTAAGGAATTATTCAAATGACCTTCAACAGTGCATGTTTTCCTACAGTTTTGTTGTGGGAATATGAGAACACATACTGACATCTCAATTACTTATGCAAGGCTCAGAGTAGGCCCAGTGGATGCAATCACCGTGTGTGCAGTCCTCAGTCACTCCGAATCACAGAGGCTTGCGGACAGACACACATAATTCAGACAAGTCAGACAGGATTTGCATACAAAGACTAAAAACAAAAAAAGAAGGGGGTTTTAAATAAAAAATGCACCATCTTGAGCTGGAAGAGAAGGTAGAGTTTGAGGGGAGGGGGAAGGGGAGACCAGTAAATTCCTCTAAAAAGGTCTTCCATGTCATATTGCGTATGTAGCGGGTTTAGGCCGATATATACAGTCTATTTGGTATTTGCTTCAGTGCTGTAAACCTCTAAAAATTCAGTATTGATAAGAAATTTCATTGCAAAACTTCCATTATTTGCACTCTTAATCATTATCTAATTCTATAATATATTATATATATTATAGAATTCCTATAATTCCTAATTGCTATTCAAATGAAAAGATAAAAATAAAATAGATAACAGATAATATATATATTAAGTGATGATTTATCATTTTAGAAAATTCCACCCCTCAATGTCCTCAAAGCCTCAAACCATTACCCACTCCAGTCTTATGCTGGACCAGACACTGTTGTCCATCTTTATCCCCTTACAACCTGATTTTTTTCTTCTTCTTCTTTTTTTTGCTTCAGATCTTCTTCTTCTTCTCCTTCTTCTTCTTCTTCTTCTTGTTCTTCTTCTTCTTGTTCTTCTTCTTCTCCTCGTCCTTCTTCTTCTTCTTCTCCTCCTCCTTCTTCTTCTTCTCCTTCTTCTTCTTCTTCTCCTGCTCCTTGTTCTTTTTCTTCTTCTTCTTCTTCTCCTCCTCCTCCTCCTCCTTCTTCTTCTTCTTCT
>OMNW01014886.1:0-20098 GCA_900303245.1 Selene dorsalis
GGTTCTGTTGGTCTTGGTTCTACCAGGAGTAGGACCGGAACCGGGACCGGGACCCGAACCGGAACCGGGATCGGGACCGGGACCCGCACCGGGACCGGAACCGGAACCGGGACCGGGACTGGGACCGGGACCGGAACCCGAACCCAAACCGGGATCGGTATCGGGACCGGGATCGGGACCGGAACCCGAACCGGGATCGGGACCGGGACAGGAACCCGAACCGGGATCGGTATCGGTATCGGGACCGGGACCGGGACCGGGATCGGGATCGGGATTGGGATCGGGACCGGGACCAGAACAGGGACCAGGAACTGATATGTTCCGACGCCTCCGACGACATCTGCTGTATTTGACTTTACATGGCTTTGAACTCTGGCTAATTTCCTTTCAAAGACTTGAAAAGTGACATAATTCAAAAAGTCTAGCTACATACTAATCCAAAATGGCGCTCATGAAAAAGTCCTCACTTCACCGTGTGTTTTAATGCTGATTGTTTCACTTTGTTTCTTAAAGAATCTGAGGTGGGACATTGAATCAGGGTCATCTAGTGGGGAAAGTTACAAGTACTTCTCTCTAAGTGTAGCAGAAAGGGTGGTCCTCACTCCATCTCCACACTTACCTGGAGCTCACTATGATGCCCATACAGGAATGTGTGTGTGTGTGTGTGTGTGTGTGTGTGTGTGTGTGAGTGAGTCAAGGCAGTGGCTAATGCAGCTGAGCCTTTGAAGTGGGGCCTTGTGAGCGTGACTAAGCAATGAAATTTGCTAATCCATTGTGATTAATGCAATAAATTGCCCAGTTTTCTCCAGATTACGTTGATGAGGTGATGTGGAGGGGGAGGAGGACGGTTGTGTGGTGATCAAATCAGTGCCACACAGTAACCCAGGACCGTGACGCAGAAACAACTCACTATTTACACCTGTTCTTCCGAGATTGGTACAAAACGTCTTCTGTGAATAAGGCATATTGTCCTTTTCAAACAGTCAGACTGTCTCCAGGTCTCTTTTATGACTGGATTCAACAGTTTTGGCTGCTGTTCAAGAAACCACATAATGATACACTGAGGTCTCTTTATGGCTGGCAACCGACTTACAGAGATGATATAACAACAACAAGAGAAAAACACTTAATTACTGAACGAGTTGACCACAGAGACTTCATTTTACTAACGACAATGAATGTAAAATATATTGAGTAACTATGAAATGCATCATTCAATGTTCACATCTGTCAAATATCTCAAAGTTGTTGTCCTTTCTCTGATGTATCCAAACATTTCCCACACTTGTCCAGACCTTAAAAAGTCATTTCAATTTCCTTCACAATGTCTCTAAATCAAGATGAAAAGACGTAAGAATACTAGTAGTTTTTCCAGAGTAGCACACTGAACAACCTCTGTCATACAAACAAGGATCACGGTTATTAGAATAATATAATATAATAATATTCTTATCTTTGAGGTTTAAAATTATTGTACAATATGGAAAAATTATATGAAAATGCTTATAATACACAATGTATATGCATGTGTATGTGTAGGTCACATTTCTGACAGGAAAACAAAAATTCAACAACCGACACCTCCTAATATTGTCAATATTACAATAATAATTCAAGTCTTTTATCAAAATAATTGTGATATTGCCAACCCAGACGGATGACACTTGTACATTTGAGAGCATTGCCTCTGACTTTTCCTGTATGCACATGCATGGAGGCGCAGGGGTCCTGGAATTGCTCCCATACCTCCCGTCCTCATGCGTGTTCAAGCAGCAGATGGGCTCCCTCAGTCAAACTCTGTGAAATATGCAGTCACTTCAACCAGCTTGCTCCATCACCCGAGCACTTATGTAAACACAGAGCCACCGCTGCCAAGCACCACTGCTGACAGACAGTAAACACCCCTGAGTGAACAATGTGCTGCTTTCAAAACGATGCTGAATTGTCTTCTTGTGCCTTCTCCTCCTCAGGCACGGAGGAATCACGTTGAGTAGCAACTGGAAAAATAGACAGAATCAATAATTCCATCTATTTCCCACTTCGCCAGAAGAAAGATAGGAGGAGATAGGGGAAGAATTTCTACTTGCTTAGGTAGCTTGTATTAACTTAATGTGCTCCTGTCATGTTATCACGCTATCAGCTGTGCCATCCTTCAAAACACCTTCATGCTTTTGCCCCACACTTGGCGCCAACTGTCACAGGCCAGTTGGTGTGCGCTAATACTTGGCAGAGCTGTGCATCAGTACCAGGCTTACACAGGTGATCACCACTACACAAGAAGACAACACAGACTCTGTTGTCTTCGACAGCTTGAGTTTTAACTCTGCCCTTCAGAACTAGTCGTGGTTTTATGAACCTTATTCTGGTTTTCATGTGGAGTTAATGCATCGATCTCAGCGGCAACTTTACACTCAGTTGTTTCACTGTTGCATTTATCTGTCTGTTATCACATACATACTTCAATTCATGACAATGAAAACACTGTTAACAACAGTTTCGTTATCTATGACAACAGCTTTTCCCCTATAGGAACGTAGTTATGGCTTTTATTTTAGCACTGTATTTTTACACTGCACAAAACAGATACTACTCGTTTCTAAAAACATCTTTAATTTGTTAACCATTTTAAAAGTAAAGATCAAACTTTTAAAATGTCAAGTACTTATCTTCTTTCCTTTGGGAAATTATGCAAATTAAAAGTAAATCATCTAGGTGCATGTCTACAGCTTTGCATATTGTAACATCCAGACAAATATTACTTACATGTGCATGAATATTGCGCCCTATGCCGATCACTTTTCATGTGTTAAACTGTCCTGTATCTTCTTGCTCTGCCTTACTGTGTACCAAGATCACTGCTGCTCTCTCTCCAACCTCCTTCTGCTAAGCAGTGGATGGGAGCGGCACACTGGGGCCCCGGTGCAGAGTTAATTAAGAGCTCAGGCAGGAGTCCCCCCCCACACACATGGCAGCCAGCTGGAGCCAGCCTCAAGATTAGACTCCCAGAGACAAGGATGAACACGCACCAGGATACATAAACATGTATACAAGAGCTAAAAGCATGCACTCTGAAAACACAGGCAAATAGTTGGAGCATCCTTTCACACAGTGCACGACCTATGTCCGCGCGTGTGAGTGTGCATGTGCACTCACATTCATACAAGCACAGAGTTTGATGGGGAGGAAGCATTTAAAATCATAGACTCCCTTCCTGTTTGGCCAGAAAACAGAGGTGGTTATATAAGAAGTCATACAAAGTGATTAGTAACCTCCAGCCCATAGTTTACCTTCTACAGAGGTATGTCCTGCCTAAGGCTAGGATAAAAGTCATTAGGTCAAAATGAACTGAGCATTAAATTGAAAGACCAGCAGACAGGGAGTATCACGGGAAAGTAAAATATTCTGTCATTTTCCATTCTCTGGCTTAACTCTGAGACAAACTCAATCACCCTGGAGCAACACCGCCATTCCTTTGTAAGCTGTCACTTCACTTGTTGCCTCTTTGTCTCGATGAATAAAAGCTGTGGGGACGATGTAGCAACATCACACGGTATTTAAAAGTAGAGATTGGCTGATAAGCATATCTGTGATCAGTGCAGACAACTCTGCTGCTGTGAAACTTAAGCCAAACGTTGCACACTGGAGAAAAGAAAACACTTTATTTTGAATCTATCAAATAAGTAAATGTGAATGTGATTACACGATAAGATTAAGAAACTCTCCTCAATATTCAGACTTAAATATCTGAATCCACATTAAAGTCTTTTTAGCCTCGATGCTTTCCAGGCTCTCACAGCCTTCTTCCATGCAAAGATTAAAAGTGTCAGTGAGCAGGGTCTGTGGAAAATCTTTTGTGTGCGGGAACAGTGTGGGAGTACGAGTGTGTATGTTTGTGTGTGTATAGCCTATTCCTCTTCGTTCCCAGTAATAATCTGATTAGTGGAGCTTTACCAGTCTGTGTTCAGGACTGGTTTCATCTACACATGATAGCCTAATCAGGGAGACAACTAGACTATTCAGCACCAACTGAGAGTGACACCAGAAGCTTGTAAACAGCCCACCAGGACCTGACTCCAGGGGAAATGTTGGCCTTGGTGTACTCTCTGGTTTGAGGGTGAAAATTAAAAGTTAAAAATGCACCAGCAGCATCCTTAAAAATGCCTCATATCATCTAAGGTCAAATTACAAACAATCAAGTCTTTTATTCTTTATGGCACTGGTTTGTGCAGTATGTCCTGTCCTGCAGCATATCCTGTCTTAATCAGGTGAGCACATAGGCTGAGGTTTACTCTTGTGGTTAAAGTCTCATATTTGGCCATGACCTAGTTCCTCATTTTTTTAGTCTGGTTAAAAAGAATAAGAGGGGATGCCACGCCCCTTCTTATAAAGCGTGGGAAGTCCAGCCAAGCCAGGGAGTGTCACCACTCTCCAACACACAGCCACTCACTCACCTGATCTGTTCTGAGCTGTCATAGAGAAAGATAACCAGAAATCTAACCCCGCACAGTGCACAAGGCTTAGCAAGGACAAAACACTAGAGCCTGGCTCTCAACAGTCAACAGTGAAACCTGACTGCAGTACAACAATAACCAAAAGACTGCTCCATCAACATTCAAAGGCAGTGAAAACAGAGGGCCTCTCAAGAGCTCAAATCAACCAGTCTGATGGAGGAATCTGTGACAATCTGCAGCACTTTCCCATTGGTTTCTGAGGTTGGAAAGACTTCATACTCCAGATACAAAAGCACTTTTTGACAACAATAATAATAATGAATACACTGTTTCCTTGTTTACTTTGAGGTGAGTCACAACACTGAACATTTCTTTGCCTGGAAGTCGACAAATAATTAAACAACTAAAGCAGACTCAGTTCATAAACTACACAAATAAAGCACTGGGTGTTATATTTTGTCTCATGAGACAGAGTTACAACTGTGTATGAAAGATAAAGCAGCTTTGTGTGAAGCGATATTGGAATATAAAGCTTAGTCCTGTTGTAAAATTGGGATTCGAGGCATTATAAAGCAGAGGACTCTGACCTGAGGCCTGTTTAACATTGATTGATCTGGACAGCAGATTTACCTCTTTCACAAAAGTATGTGTGGGGGAGAAATACTGACAACAGGTTTCATTTAATTGCTTTAATTGGGAGTGGATGGCGTTAGTGGCTGCAGAGGAATTGGAGCTATGTTAGTAACTGCTATGAACTAAATAGTTTCTGAAAACAATGAGCTCTGAAAGGCAGCTTATACTGAGTAGTTTTCTAAGCTCATAAAGAACTCGGGGGCAAACTGCTTATTTATTTCTGCATTAATTAACTTTCCTTGGCCATAAAGCTCTTTGTAGTTGCCCCCAACCCCTCCTTCACCAACTCCCTGCACAGCCTGGCATCTCCCACATCACTATAACAACCAGAGCTGTAATGCACTACAATAACCCCCTCTGGTCCAATTTTAAGCAAGAACACAAGCGGGAACACCAACAAAAAAAAAACAAAACAACAACAGTAATGTGACCTATGAATACTATAGAAAGGTGGAAATAAGTTGTGTTTATCATTTATATGAGATATCAATTCAATCACCTGCCACAGCATTGGTAAGAAAACAACAAAACTTCCACTCACCCTGCTCATAGTCGCTGATGTTGTCCTTCCTCACCTTCTTCTCACATCAACAAAGCAGCTGTTTCTGTTGTTTAGCCATAGTGAAGTGAGCTGCTTCTTGCTGCCTCACGTTCGTCGCCCTCACGTAAAAACATGTCGGGTACATGAGATAAACAAAAAAAAAAAAAAAGATAAAAACAAAGAAAAAAAAAGGACCGCTGCGCAGCTTCTGCTTACTAGTTACCCCGCAACATATTGAGACAAATGGCTGGCTGACTACTTAAACACACCAGGCTAGCAACTTGAGCTAGCTCACGGGCTCACTTGATAAACTTCTTCTTAATTCCGAAATGCTTTCGGTGTTTAAATTTCGCTTTCGCCGACCGGCAAAACCTGTTGTTGGTCAAGTCAGTGTTGAGAAGAAAATCCAAAATGACGCCATTTCATCCGAGGTTTCTCAGGAAAAGCTCATTATTTCGCTGCTGACTCCAGTTAGAAGAAGGTCTTTCTTGGAGGACTGAGCTGCCAAGCATCATTAATGCACTTGTTGCAGTGTTTGCAGGGGGGCGGGGCATCGGGGGGTTACAACGGAGGTTACTGGTTGACCGCAGCGTGACCATTCCGGTGACAGCCAATCACGAGTCATAAGATTAGATCGTGACGACAGGGACACGCCCCCTGTGGAACGCGCTTCATTGAAGAAGAAGAAGAAGAAGAAGAAGAAGAAGAAGAAGAAAAAAAAAATTAAGACAATGCTGCTCCCCACTTCCTGCGACTCACCGCAGACAAAAAAAGACTGGGCTTTCCAGTTGGTGTCGGACGTCTTCCTCGTGTCATGTCATTGTGCTGTGCCAAGTAGTATCTCGGGTATTTTGGTTGTGCATACCTATCCCCAAACACCAAAGAGACAAGGCGTGACACAGAAATAGTTGCTTTTTATTTGTAAGACAACAAAATAGGTAAGAAGAAAATCAGAGCAGAGGTCATTTTTGAATATAGGCTCCAGATATATTTCATTTACATAAGCATTTCATGCTAATATAATTACGATGCTGCGTGGAAACTAGTTTGATTAACTACGTAGTATAAACGCACCAACCAGAGGTGAGGGTTAACACTGGACTGAATATAGGCTACTCCACCACAAATAAATGTCTTGCGTTAAAAGTGAAACTGTGGAGGTATCAGGAAATGTACCTGAAGTATACAAAAGAAAAATAAGACAGAAATTTCCCAGATTAGAGTCAACTTTACTGTCATTAGTACAAGTACAAAGCCATTGAAATGTAGTTCACATGCAAACAGAAGTGTAGTTTGTAATGTATTAAATAATATTAAGTTATATATATATATCTCATGGTATTGTACTCTCTTTTTTGTATTTATGAGCTTGGCATGTTTTGCATGTAAAATCTTAATTACTTTATAGTTGTACTAAAAGCAGTGGTGTAAAATGCCTGTTGATCCCTCAGATAGAGTGGCATAAAATGAAAATACTCAAGTAAAAGTACCTGAAAATTGTGCTTCGGTATAATCCTCGAGTACATGGCAGTCTTATATTGCCTTAAGTTTTCAAATAATTTTCATTTCAGATAGCAGAAATGATAAGTAATCAAGTTGCAAAGATTAAAAACCCAGAGAAAGTAGTGTCATCATCCTCATCAGCAAAGAGCCCATTGTAAAGCTCTCCCCCAGCCACCTGCAGCCACACCTTGTCTCCTATCTCCAGGTGCAGCACAGCGCCCCCCGCTGCCTGGTCCTCGCTGCTCTGGTAGTTATCCATGGTGTGGATTATCTTCACACCATTCTTCATCAGAACCACTTTCACATTTCTAGAGAAGACTGTGATGTGGTAGGTGAAATAATAAGCACCCGCTACAGAGCATGTGAATCTTCCTGTTTGTGCATCGTAGTGATTCTGCTGGTTGTAAATTATCCTGTCAAACCGGATTGGAGCATTGGCTGGTGGGAGTTTAGTCAGTGCTGTGAGTCCCACACAGAAGGCGCTTTTAGAGATAACAACTGCATCCCCCTTCTCGCCCGCATCACCCTTCTCTCCTCGAGTCCCCCTGTCCCCACGATAGCCAATGTTGCCTTTGTGACCTGGGACACCAATTTCCCCCTTAGGGCCTGGCCTGCCAGGGGGTCCCAGTGGTCCCTGGATGCCTCTGTCACCTCGAAGGCCAGTTTCACCCTTTTGACCCTGTGATCCAGGAGGTCCCAAACCACCTTTAGGCCCCTGGGGTCCAGGCAGTCCTAGCTCTCCCTTATTTCCTTTCAGACCTATGGGTCCTTGGACTCCTTGAGGCCCCATTTTCCCAGGAGGCCCCCTTTCTCCATTATCTCCCCTTTTCCCTTTGAGCCCTGCTGGGCCAACTGCACCTGTAAATGACAAGCAGACAATAATCCCCTCTATGCATTTATATTGTGTTAACATGTAAATGGGCTTCACTGAGCAATATGCACCCATATGAAGGTGAACAAATACAACTGCAAACTTTAAATATGTACAAATAAATGAATGTTTTCAAAGGTGAGGCACATTTATTTTTCAACAGTGGAACTTATTCCTAAGGTACATACCAGTTTCCCCTTTGTCTCCCTTGATGCCATTACTGCCTGCTAGTCCAACAGGTCCAATTTCACCTTTTCATTAAAGACATATAACAATTGTGTTGAAGTTTAAGCATTTAGGAAAATATGCTCATAGTCAAGTTATAAAAGAAAAAAATTCTGCATCTTAACTCACCTCGATCGCCCTTTTCCCCTCTTAGTCCATCTCGTCCATCTCTTCCAGGTGTGCCATTGTGCCCAGGGTCCCCTGGTATTCCAGGGTGTCCACAGACACAGCCTTTAGTTTGGGCTTGTTCCTGTGAAACACACCTGACCACCAACAATAAGAGCAAAAGAGTATTCCTACACGTCACCCGCATCATTGTCCTACAAAGCTAATATCCCTCAATGCAAAATCCTTTAGACTCAAGTTAGAGCAGGTGTATGGTTTGTCCTTATAACCACATGTTCTTCTGAAATACACACATGTAGTAGTGGACCTCCAAATTGTCTTCAAACAAGCAAAGACAAGACTACCAGGGCACCAACCAAGGAAAACAAAAGATGAAGAAGAACTTCGGACAGAGGTGTCCTCAGTCCTGTCAAAGCCTTCTCATTGGTCCGACTGTATTTTTGGCTTACTTATTGAGTCTATCAGTTAGACATCACACGTGCCCTTCAGACACATCACCAGTTTGGTTGAGGGTAATAATAAGCTGACCCAAAGTGTATGTGAGGGCCAGACATGCAGAAGGCCACATAGTTTCACATACCACCTTCCCATATAGAGGGAAGAAAAACAGTATGTTAAACTTGGGCTAATGATTACATGCTCCACATTTCCATGGCAGGAAGTCTTAAATAAAATCGATGGCATTAAAGATGCACGCCTTAGAATAATATGACCTGTTACTGGTTCATAAGATGCTATTTACAAGCTAAAATGCTAATCCACCCATGCTTTTCTCATATGTGCTCTTTGAAATGCCAACAGTCAGTCACAACTGACCCCATAAACTGGATCACTGACATCCAATGTGACCTTTTCTGCTCCAAAGCATAGCCCAATGTCACTAGAATGGCTTAGACAAGCATTTCTGCTCACCCGCACCCCTCAGATGTTATTTAAATGCTACACCCATGTTCAAAGCGTGCATTCTGACCATAACAGAGATGCGTAACCATTCCTAAAAATATTGTGTAGTTGTTTCAGTGGGGTTTTTTTTCCACCTACACCTTCAGCAAAAGCACAAAGATGTTCCATCAGCTATTAAACAGCACGTCTGGGGCAGATATGGATTTAATATCTTACCCAAGGTCACTCAGCAAGGCAGAGGTTTTCTGGCACACAAGCTTGAATCAGGCCTATCTGGTAGCTCAGCCCTCGTCACTGTGCCATACTGCTTTATTAGCTTTATTAGATTGTGTACAGTGGAGAGAGACACGAGGGATGGGCCTCAGGGAGGGGCTGCAACATAAAACCAAGATAAGGGCAGATACAGTACACATCATCCACCCCTGACTGCCGTGCTATCATGACACCCAGTTTGTGTGTAACAGAGACACCAGCACGTGTTTGCATACTTTATTTTTTCAATAACTCTTTTCACAAGCCTTCAGATATAAATATATTTAAAAAATATAAACATGACAACACATAAATGTGCACATTCAAGCAATGTCTTTACCTGGCACCAGAAATGGAAACGTCACTGTCATACATGTTGGCTGCTGCACATTGATCTACTTACAACAAAATGGAAACATTATGGACAAAGATGTAATCTAACAAACAACAAGGGCATGGCTCAGAAGGAATGAAACTCATTTATAACTTGAGGCCAATATATCAGGACCCAGTCTCTGTAGTCCCATAACCAGGCACAACGTGAGGTTGATTTGGTTACAGAGGATACTGCAACAAGTCTTCAGACAAGATAGCAGAGACATCGTCAGTCATTGAGCCATTAGGTTTAAGGCAAAAATAATTACACAGTAACAGACCAAGTCCTAAAACAATGACCAATGATACAGTTAAATAAAAGATTACATAAATACAAATAAATAGCACTCAACATGCTGTAACAGTGTCTTACAGTATTTCAGATGTCAAATATGTATAACACTGGTGGCTTGTTTTTAGATTTCTCTATAAGACTAAATTGATGTTGAATGACTTTGAGTTTCACATTAAGTAATCATCATTAGAACACAGGAAATCAGGAACTGAGTCAATAAAGCTAGGGAGGGAACAGCACGTGGCATAAGGAGAGAGGAAGAGGAAGATAGCTTGAAGGAGCAGATCTACAGCATTTGACATCATTATTATCATGAGGGTGCAGACTGAACACTCTGTCTGGGGAAAGCAGCAATTCCAGGGAGGTTGAGGTTAACATAGCAGGTGCTACAAAGGGTAGGGAGGTTTGAGGGCTACAACATTTGTGATATTAGTAGAAAATAAGGTTTGGAAGCAGAGGAGCGTGTTAGGTAGTAAGTGGCCTACATGATCTGACGGTGCATACCGTAGCCCGTCATACCAGCTTGCGAAGCCCCACGGTTGCTGCCCATCTGCAGACCAATCAAACTCTGTCCTTGGCGCAACTGCTCTTCGGTGAAATCTCGTCGATACCCCTGGGCTTTCCTGCAAGCATATAGCAATCAAAATGGGAGGTAAAGAAAAATGTTTCATGAAGATGATGATGCTCATGTGTTACAGTCAGTGCCTTTTTACCTATGGAACCAGTCGCGGTCGCCTCTGTAATGACCATCATCCTTAGTGACAGCCACGCTCCCAAGAGCCATTAGGGTCCTTTGCACTGCTGCCATGTCCTTTCCTATGGCCAGAGGAACAGCATAATTTTACTTTATGCATACGCAAACGCTTATAACAAAAGCGGAAACTAATTAATATTGTGCCAGCTCGGTTTCTGAGGACTCTTTACCTTCCCAAAGGTCGACCGTTTGAAAGATGTCAGTAGTTGTCACTCCGTAAGCCTCTGCTGCCTGCAGGAACTGGGAGATCTTCTCCATTTGTTTGAAGGCCATTTGAGTCTCAGGAATCTTCTTGATGGGCTCCTTCCCCCTTGGATAAAGGCTGTTGATGAGTCTACACAGGATCTGGGACAAAGAGAGGCCAGAAAACTGGTTTGATAAAAATTAAAATGACACATTGACCAGACCATTGTGAGAGCTGTGGGTTCTTAAAGTGATAGGTCATCCTAAGTCATTCTTACATACCACACAGCTACAATAAATACTTTTGGTGTTCCAGCTTTTGTCTCATCTTTCCTTGTTGTTTTCTACAAGTAACTGCGTGTTATCATACCTCCAGGGATGCAATATGAAAATGCATTTGCAATTGCTTGAGGAAGCTGAGAGGATTTCTAATGAGAAAAGTGTGAGTCACTGTGGCATTGATAATATAATGCCTTATGGTTGCATTGCATCCTTGTCTGCTGAGTTAATTGCCGATGCAGTAGCCGATACCTCCGCCTCGTCTATGATGGATTTCTCTGAATGATTTTCTTTTAACATCAGAGTCAGCTGGAGTGTCGAGCAGGAAGACACTGCACCACTGTGCCGGGCGCATTTTATAATTGGTTGTTAATTAGATCTTACAGCGCAAAAATATTTTCAGTGTGCAGACAGAAGGGGTTTCCCATACTTGCAGGGTGATTCAGCTCAAATTTTCACATTTGCAAAACAATGATCACATCAGCTTGCAACTTCACCATTTGCTCAAAAGTAATTTTCAGTAAGACACAACAGTCTTTTCTATACTATCACTTGATGCCCATTTTCAGCTGGTTTGATGATAATGGTCTATAAATGCAGATTATAAGGAATAAAAAAGTATCCATACTCCAACTCTCAACAAATATTATTAACTCAAGAAGAAAAATCTAGATGCTCATTTTTCACTCCATGGTTCCTTTAAGTCTGATTGAGCTGACAGATCTATTAAATCATATCTTAAATAATTCAATTCTAACTTCTATTTTAAGTACAAGTGCTGCTGTTGCCACTCACGGTTCCATCCATCAGCCATTTCTGGAAGTTCTGTTTGCCCGGCTGTGGTCTCTCCATGTTTCCTCCACACTGTGCCACGATCCAGTCCACCAACCTCTGCTCCAGGTCTGGGTCATACTTCTGGTCAATCTTCTCCTGCACCTCCCGGCTCAGTCCGTAGCTGGGCCCTCTGTTCGCCATGGCAGCTCCAGCAACACTCTACTATACTGTGTAGTGTATAGTAGCTTTAAAGAGAACACATGGTGCACATGATGGTGAAACAGTAGTTACCCTCTGTCAAAATGCAAAAATATTATGCAAAACATCAGCATTACAATATTCCTATGAGACAGCCCAAGCCATTTTAGCATAATAGTGAGATTTTGGAGACTAATCCCGATTAAACGACTACAGGATAACAGTTATTTTTAGGGCTCAATTTTTGTGTTCCTCCATAAACCACCTCAGTATCTGAAGAAAAAGCCAAAAAAGACAGGTTTTCCTCCCCCCGAGCTCAGCAGTGCTCCCAGGAGCATCTCTGGAGACTGGAGCAGAGAAGGGTGTGGTCCCTGGCAGCTGTCCCGAGCGGGGACAAGCCCTCTTATTGCTATGGTAACAATCAAACGTGTTTCCGGCACGTTGAGTGCTGAGATTTCTCTGTATTTGGGATGATGGTTTAAGTGTGACCTACAGTTAGGCTTTCAGCGTGACGCAAATTGAATAATCAAATCAATGTTAATAAAGTTTGACATTTGCATCTACACAATGTTTACTAGTACAGTTTCATTATGAGCCTGCTGTGCACTTTAATTAAATTACGTCAGGCTTCTTTGCCGCATGTTGTGTTTGTTCTTTACTGTCCTCGCTGCATCTGTGTGTTAAAGTTAAATTCAGTATATTCAAATAAAGTCCCGCCATGTAACGTTACGACATCACATACCAACGCATTCTGCAGCTTTTTTTTTTTTTTTTTTTAAACATGAACAAACCCAAACGCAACTGCGCAAAGCCCACACACTGGCTGCGACGCATCATCTGTTACATAAACATTACAAAATCCAACATGTCATGCAACGATGGGAGAAAGACTACAAGCACTTACTAAGGAGCAGAGAGATGTTATTCGTCCGATATCACAGCGTTAATTCCGCTGAGCTGGGCACGGCTGAGGATGCTGAAGTGCTGAAGCATCCATGAAGCGCAGCACAGGCGCGTCGAGGCGGGCTCTATCTCACTTTGTCCGGGAGGGGCGAGTCGCTCGTTTTATATGCCAGCTCGTCCAGGAGGGGTCCCGAGAGACTCTCAACGCACAATGCGACTTGACACCGCTCCCGGACAGTGGTCACTGTAGAGCATGTTCAGATTCAGGCAGCATGAAGTGACCTTCAGTAAGCAAAGGCACATGATGGTGCCAAATTCATTTAGCTGCTATCTAAACTCTGCTGCACTGTACTACAATGTAAAAGTCCCCTTTGCCTCTTTATCTCCGATCGGTTCTTGCTCAATGGCATCTAAGCAGAGACGTGGCCTAGGTGGTCTATTGTGAAAGGTGTTTTAAACAGCTGCTCTCCCTCTGACTTGTTATTGGATGAAACTCAGGGGTTATTATCTCCCAGAGCATCTGTTTCTTGTGATGAGAGCCATTTCTCTCAGCTTATTGGATTTTGGATTTATTTATTTATTTTTTGGGTGGGTGGATAAATGATCTTGGGAAATGCTGTTTGCTAAGTTCTGTGACTCAATGTGGAGCGCATGCTGCCTTATTTTAAGCAACTAGAAAACAAACAATTAAAATGTGGCATGCTTAGAAATGACGTCCTGGTAAACAAGGATGCGAGTTGCACAAACGTGCTTCATGTCGAAAAGTGTAGCAGCATGTCCCCTCCTTGCGTTCCAATTATGTCACGCGAGCCCATAAATCTGTGTGTGATCTTAGTTTTGATGTGCGAAGTGAATGACTACATAGCTCAACCATGAGTTAAAGGTCAGAGCTGCAGTTAAGCAGATCTGAGAGAGTTAAGTGGTTGGTTTCGCCCCATTGAGCACAGTGCAGCTAGTGGCCAATTACATGTTAATAATCAACAGGCCAGTGGCTCCATTCAGCATGGCTCTCTGTGGCCAGAGGCCAGCAGGTATGGGGAGTCATGTAACAGAATGTCCCACTAACAAAAATAAACCTTGGCCACAACGCTTGATGATTTTGACTCATTATATGCAACTATGATTCACTAGCATGCTGGTTAGTTTAGCCAGCTGTATTCAAAATTGTTAAAATTGCCTAATTTTATGTTTACTCGTAATTTCGATTTAAGATAGGAAGAGTTAGACATTTAAAATATTCAAACTTTAATTGTATGAGAAAATCCTCTCACTACTACATAGACTACTTAACCTACTGTAAATTTAGATTTCTGTAATACAGCTCTTAATTTCCCTACAATTAATGAGTTAATACTAGTACTCAGATCTATAGTATGATGTATATAGGTCGACAACATCATGATTCCCAAATACAGCTGTTTGTCAGGTGATTGTAGTGTGTTAGTTGTGGTAACAGACTGAGACCTGCACTCTAGTGTGCAGAGGTTTTATTGGCCAAAACGGGTGAAAAGTGATTAAAAAAGGCACAGAAAAACTATGCATCTAATTAAAGAGGGAGGGAAAACAGTAAGAACAGTGGCAGAGACAGCAGCAACAGCAGACCTAACAACTGCTGACCAACATGACAGTCAACATAATAACCTGATACACGCACAAATGCAACCTGAAGATATAAGGGAACAGCTAGCAGGAGAGGTCCCTTTAAATATAGTTTGCACTGTAACGGCATGTGAGGATGACAGATGAAGTACGGAGAGAATAAGGGAGATGGATAAAAGGTCATATTTGGCAGAGAAACATGCCAGTGTTTGGTAATTTCCTTGAGGGTTGACTTCCCAGTAAACACAGTCCTTCTCTCCTTCACCCAGCAACCTCTCAAGCTCCCTCCCCCGTCCCTTACTCAGACCATGGTGGTCAGCTTGTCTATGAGATCGTCAATAGTGTACACCATGAGTTTGATGTCGTCCTTCTCAGACATACGGTGCTGGCCGTGCCGCCGAAGGATGACATCCACATCGGGACTGAGGACGCGCTCTGCGACCTGCATGGAGATGTGCCAGGGGACGTCCTCGTCTTTGAGCCCATGGATGAGCCGTACGGGGCAGGTGATGGGGATGGGGCTGTGGAGCACACAGTGATTTTCTGCCTCACGTAGGAAGTTCATGCTAAACCTGTAAATGCCCTCCTCTGAGTGTTTGGTGGGCACTGACCACTCGCCCTTCTCCTCAAACTCCTTGCGTGCCTGCAAATTAAAACATGCACAAATCGCAATGAGAGGCCGTCACTCAGTGAAATTCCTGCACACTCTTTAATCGAAATGATTAAGGGAAAGTGAAGAATGTCATATTATTCTGTGTTCTTACCTCCAGAGAAAGAGAGTTGAACGATGTGACTAAGTGATCAGCAGCGGTGGAGATGCCCACCAGAGCAGCAGTCTTCTCTGGTCTTGCAATGGCTGCCAACAGCATGAGCCAACCTCCTATACTGGAACCCACCAATATCTGTAAGTGAGCAAAAGCCCAATTAATCACTTTAAAGTTTCAAAGTACATCAAATGACCAACTGATGAATAAATAAATAGATCCCTAAAAACAATCCATAAGACAAAACCAGATTTATACAGGACAGTCATGGTAATGACAGATGCCACAAATATGGTAAGACAGTGCCACCATCTGGACACATCGAGGAACAGACACATTAAATACTAGACATGAGGGTATAAAGGACCTTAATTCCAGTTCCAAATATTGATTCTGCTGTTTGATCTTCTATATTTATTAATTCCATTTTAATTGCTTTGTTGAGCACCAATAAAAGTTTAAACAGCCTACAGATTTTATAATGTTCATATTATGTCAATTAATTGCTTATTTGCTATTATAATGAACTTGTGTTGTGAAACTACAATGAGTGCCAAACATCAGAAAACGTAGTTAGTGTTTGCAAATTATGCATTTTTGGTTTCTGTTCATATGGGGGAAACAAAACAAAATCTGTGCTGAGGCTGCCTGTGTGGACGTGATGTTAACATTATAGAGGAACTAATTCCTATAATTTAATGCATGCATACTGAAGGAATATAACCCTGCAAACCCAGATAGGAATCAGTACTTTGCACGCCTTGCCTTTTTCCATTCTTCCCAATCTGTTAAAATAGAGTTAAATAATGAAACAATACATTTCAAGGTATGTCACATGAAAAGTCTGGACACTTCACGTTCCCAAGTGCATGATGAATCGATATAAATGTATTTACTACTCGTCACTTTCAAATGGGCATGTCACTTTACCTGTGGCCCCTCTGCTAACTCATCCAATACAAAAAGGACGTCTTTTTTCCAGGTACCAATAGTTCCTTCTGCAAACACCCCCTCTGAGGCCCCATGTCCTGTGTAGTCAAACCTGGAAAAACATAAATAGAACAGCTGATGGCCATTTGTAACAGAGGGTACAGCAACAGCAAGCCATGACAAGGTCACATACAAGGTTGATTTAGATGTTTTTTTAAACACATCAGTCATAAATTGCAGTGAACATGGGACCAGGCCTTCATGTGTTTAGTACTATATGGAGCCATGTCTTTTATATCCCACCCCAGTAGGAACAGAGGCTTTACAGAACAATGAGGAGTCTGGAGTAGTGGGTGGTATTCTTAAAATACTGAAATGATTCACTGATTTATCACTCCAACATGAAACAGAAAATTAAACGCTACGTTTGATTTAATTATGACAAATTGCTGGTGAAGACATTCGTTCTCACACATTACAGGTTGCTGTTTTTCTGTGGTCCACCATTGTTATAAATGGGATTCCTTGGTTTTTCTGAAATGACTGAACAGAGCTCTTTCTGATCTGTTGCAGTACAGGATCTATCCGAACAAAATAAAATCATAGCATATTATTCTGTTACGTTCAAAAGGCACATTTTTAGCAAGTAAAATCTACTCTGCATCAAATAAAATCAATATTTGAAGCAGAAAGACAAAGTCAGTGAACCGTTTGGAATTACCTGGTTTCTGCATCAACTAGACATTTTCATCTAAGTCACAAATGTAAACCAGCATATTGTCCTTAATATCACATAAACAATTATAAACTTTTATGTTTTAACTGAACACACCCATTACATACAATGCAATGTGTGGATCTCATGTTAGAATGCAGTGTCCTTTTGAGACCAAACCTAATACAACAATTCAACCTTTTTTTTTTTAATCAGTCGATGAAACATTATTCCAGTAGCATTGTGGATTTTTTGGAGAGCAGCAGCTTCCTCTGTTGTGTTACTGATTGGTTAACTTTGTGTTTTTGGTATCATCTTAGCTCAGCGCCCACTTCTAGGAAGAGTAGTCACAGAACCAAATCATTTCTTTTTACAGACAGTTTGTCAAACTGTGGACAGATGGATATCCAAACTCTGTGGGATGAATCTGTAAGCCTGCCTTATGCAAGCTCTTGTAAGATTTGTGCAAAAAAATCTATTCTTGATCCTAAGTCTTTTGAGATCTGTTTTAAAAGGCGTGGTTCACAGCAGGTGTTACTGGTGAAAAGACAACTTTTGTTTTTAATAACTCAAAGCCAAGTGTCAAATATGGCTCCACTCTCCGAACTCTACCAACCCCTGACTCTAGTGAGCCTTTAGTGCCATAAGCCAAGGGGTTCACATACTTTTTTTCAAGCCAACACTGCGAGCATTTGCATGAGGATTTCAATATGGACAATAACAACACAGTGAGATTGTATTTGTTCGTAGTTGTAACCTGGATAAGGATCAAAATATTCAAGGACAGATTTATAAATAAACTGAGGTAATTCCAACCTACATACTTTTCTTGCCACAGTATATACTCCGTTATCCTGGCCCTAAGGCTACAAAATCAACATATTAACATTAGGTTATTATGATGAATCATGTCATTTTCTCATTTTTTATTGTTTAATTCTGACAGAAAATCACAAAATCTACATTGACTTGATAGTTGGTGATGGTGGTGGTTGTGCCGTTGAATTATGCCTTCCTTCTTTTGATCATCTAAACTCACAAATACGTTTTTACTTAACTTCTACTTATGCTTGACCTCTTGCTCCCTGATCAGGACTTAAGGAGTGCAAGTAGGTGTGTCTTTTCTCAATATATGTGTTATATTTGCAACCCTGTAACTCACTCAAGATCAGCTGTTTTCAGCTGTACATTTGATTTGAACAGTTTACAGTTTAATATTCAAATGCTGTGTCTAAAAGTTGTATGGTCTGAAAATAAAGAGTTCCTCAGTTTTTAACATATGAAAACCCAGACTACGACCACCCAGTACTGCTATGTGCTATGTATAAAACATGTATGTTTGAGCTTATCTTTTCAGTAGGCGTATGTCCTGAGATTATGAACATGTACATACTGTACATACTTCTCTGTGGGGTATGTGTGAGTGTCTTACCTAAGACATGAGTGTCCTAGTGACCTACAGAACTCCTCCAGTGCTTCAGCTTTCTGCCCATTCATGTTGGAGCCATATCCAGGGAGGAAGACCACACCTGGACTCTTCCCCTTCACTCTTCTGTATGCCAGTTTTGGAAGTTCTGGTCGTGAAGCATACTGAACTGTGGACTTGTGTCTTCTGTCACCTGGTTCACACAGTACAAAGCATTACTGATATGACAAACCATTCTGGTATATCTGAAAACAACCTTGCTGGGTACAACACTAATGAGCCTCACTTTCACAGACATGGCTTCGCTTGGCATAATTTAGCAAGCAGGGCATGGATACTGAGGAAATATTCTCGGTATGTTTGTGGTTGAAGTAAATACAGACGCTAAATACAGCTAATTAACGTCGAAGCATTTCTAAATACACAGAGATACGAAGCAGACAGTGCAACAAAAGCCACAGGCGCAAACGCTGCACGGTTTACACTGCCCTAAATTTTTAAGACGACGCAGTCTGTGTGAGCCACACCCCCTCCTGAGCAGTTAGCACTTTTAAACGACACCCAAACGCTGAGAAATCATTGTGGTGATAGTGGAGTTTAAAACAAACCTTCCAAACGCTTTGGGGACACAGCTGCGAGTCCTCCATTACTTAAAATCTGTGAAAGTCCTCTGCGGCAGGACCTCAGTGCGACGGCTGCCATACTGTTACGCGACCACTGAGGAAGTATCGCGAGAGGAGCAGCAGTGACTCTCGTCTAGAAAACTGTTTAGTCCCTTTGCAATTCTTCACAGTTACAGTACAGTTTTGTGGAAGAAGTACTCCAAACTTTAAATAAAAGTAGAAATATAATAGTGTAGAATTAGTGAGAGATTGATTTTATATTGTTTTTTTAAATAATGTGGCCTCCACCATATATTATAAATGACAGGTTTGGTATGCAAAACCCTAATTTGCATAGTCATTGGCCACCACAGCCTTCACAAAAATTCAGATGAGTAAGTAATGAATAAGTAAAATAAAACACCTTAAAACTTTAATGTAATGGTTGTGTGGGTTGCCTCTTCTCCTGCAGCCATATTGTAACATTATATTGATTTTTTTTTAAATATATTTTTCTCTAGGTAGAGGTCACCTATGTTCAGATCCTAATACTAATACATTTTACCAAATCCTTGCAATTTAGTAACATGCTATTCTTTGATCTATGATAGAAGCCAAAGGCTAGTTGATGCCAACTGCTATTATAGGCATAAGTAGCCTAGAGGTAAATATGTCAATATGAAGGGGGGGCAAAACCTTTCAAAATAATTCCTTAGCATAATCCACAGTTTGAAACTGGTTGCTGCACACAAGTGGTGCACTCTTGCATTCAAAATAGCAAATAAAATTCTATGTA
>OMNW01014887.1:0-11466 GCA_900303245.1 Selene dorsalis
GGAAGGTGTGGAGCGGTTCATGAGATGAGTCTGGTCTGGTCAGTTCTCCTGTCTCCGGTCGTCATGTGTTTGAAGCCTCGAACCGGAGACCCAGAGAAATATGTTTTTATTAGTGTTGAGTGTCCAGTAGAACAGCAGGTCAGCTGTAGAGGAGACAGAGGAGGCTCCAGCATCATGTGTCTGCTGTGAGGAGCAGTTTGGAGTCAGAGCCACCTGATGATACGATGGTAAGAAAGAGGAGGAGAAAACTCTGACTGTGAAAACACTGAGCTGCTCCTGTTTATTCTGCAGTAACATGTCTCATATGTTGGTTCATGTACGGCCTGAAGAACATGCAGTAAGGCTCCTGTAGATGCAGGGTTACAGTGTGTGTCTGTGTACGTCAGCGCTGCACACACACACACACACACACACACACACACACACACACACACACACACACACAGACACTCTGTCAGAGTGGTGAAGTGAAACAACAACCTGCAGATCACCTGAGTTGACGTGAACTGTTCGTAACATGAACACGTAGGAGATCTTTTGTTATGATAACAGATGGAGATGTACTGCTGCTTCATCATCTCACTGCAGATACTAGCATGATCATCTTTACTTTGAGACTGTAGAGACTGTGAGTGAGTGTCAGGGTACCATAGCCACAAAGCTGGAGAAGGGCAGAAGTTAGTGTGTGGTTATTTGGTAACCTCGAGTTTGGGGGTTAAGGGAGGGGAAACAACACGGTGCAGTACTTTGGATTTGACTGTAGCAACAGTTTCGGCCACAGTCTTACATACAGCTCCTTTAAACATATACAGTATTAGTCAAGAGTTTGGCCACACCTTCTCATTCAGTGATCTTTCTTTATTTTTATTATTATATGTTCTACATTGCAGAAACTATGAAGGAACACATGGACTAAACACAAAAGTGTTATCTGTCACCTGACCTAAACCCAACTGAGATGGTTTGGGGTGAGCTGGACCACAGAGTGAAGGTAAAACAGCCAACAAGTGTTCAGCACCTCTGAGAACTCCTTCAGGACTGTTGGAAAACTGTTCCAGGGTTAGGGTTAGTTAGGGTTAGGGTGATGACATCATGAAGCAAAGCTGTCATCAAAGCAAGAGGTGGCTGCTTTGAAGAATTTAAAATATAAAACATATCCTGCTTTGTGCAACGCTTTTTTGTTTACTACATAATTCTTCTTGTATTTAAGTAGGAGGTCAGAAAATCCTGAGCTGCAGGTTGTCTGGAACGCAGCATTAGTCAAGATGGACAGAGTTATGAACTGCTCATAAAAACTTTTGGCCCAAACTTTCAGGTGTCTGATCGGTGAGGATGAATTTGGTTGATGCGTGGTTAATGCTGATTACCTTTCCAAATGTTTCGTAATAAGCTCAATAATAAATCCTTAGAAACAAGTGAAGTTTGGAAAGAATGAAAAACATGGGGCAGTATGAGATCCTTCCTCTTCTCTGCATCCTCCTCATGTGCTGCTGATGTGAGGCAGACTGAGGGAGAGCAAGGCCAGAGGAGATTCAGAGTTGGGGAAAACATGTGACCTGATGAAAACACAATAAAGTGTGTTTCTCCGTGAGACAGAACATCAGGTGGGAAAGAGGAGCCAACTGGGAATGTTTCACCGTCCGGCTGTTTGGCTTCTGCTTACAGAAAACACTGAGTTATGACTTGTACGCTTGACTCCAACATACAGTTTGCAGGATTTCAAAACACCTCCTGTCAGACACAAGCTTTTCACTGCTATTAATGAACTATTAATTAATGCCTCCTCTGCTAATGTGAGACACTGGTAGATGAGACATGCCACCGGATGGAGCTTAACTACACTAAGTTAGTGAGAGAAAATCAAAACAAACTGCTGAGTGGCTTCAGCAAATAGCTGTCCCAGTGCTGCCGAGTAGAGAGATGAAGTACAGCATCAAGAGATTAACTTCAATATGTGTAGCTGCTCCGTCAGAGGATACCAGGCTGCAGCATTTCCTCAGATGGAGATGCTGCAAACAAAAATTTGATTTCCTTAATTTTCCAAATATAGTCCGATCTATTTCATAATCTGTGCCTTTCTAAAGATATATTTGGATTCATACACCCTAGTGACCATAATTCCTGCAACTTCTGTGGCATGATGGAGGAAAAACAACAACAAAGAGGTGATTATACTTTTTTCTGAGAATCCATCCATCCACCCATCTTTCCAACTATCCATCCATTCATCTTCAGCTGCTTACCCGAGGTTGGGTCGCGGGGCAGCAGATCCACCAGTGAGCCCCAGTTCCCTTTCTCCGGCTGCTTTGGCCAGCTCTGATTAGGGGATCCCAAGGTGTTCCCAGGCCAGGCTGGAGATATAATCTCCCCACCTAGTCCTTGGTCTGCCCTGTGGCCTCCTCCCAGCTGGGTGTGCCAGGAACACCTCCCTAGGGAGGCACCATGGAGACATCCTCACCAGATGCCCAAACGCCTTCAACTGGCTCCTTTCTATGCAAACGAGCAGCAGGTCTACTCTGTGTCTCTTATGAATGACTGAACTTCTCACCTTATCCCTTAGGGAGACCCCAGCCACCCTCCTGAGAAAACCCATTCCGGCCGCTTGTATTCACGACCTTGTTCTTTCAGTCATGACCCATCGCTCATGACCATAGGTCAGGGTAAGAAAGAAGACGGAACCGGTAGAAGGAGAGCTTTCCTTTTTGGCTCAGCTGTCTTCGTGTGATCTGCACTGCGCTGCATCAATTCTCCAACCAAGCTCACACTCCAGTGTCCCCTCACTTGTGAACAAGCCCCCGAGATACTTGAACTCCATTCCCTACCTGGAGTAGACCACTGGTTTCCAGCTGAGAACTATAGCCTCAGATTTGGAGGTGTTGATTTTCTGAGATTCCTTTTCCAAAATGGGAGTTGATGTTTAAAGTCCCAAGTCTACAACTGTGAAAGGTAGATAAGACCTGGGACCGTATTTATTAAGCATCTTAGAGTGCCATTTTAGTCTTAAGCGCCGAGAATTTGTGGAATTTAGTCCTGCTGTCAAACTTAAATATATGAAAATGCTGTAAAATAAAATGTATAATGGCGATTTTACCTTACACGTCGTTTTTCCTCCTCCTTTTCATTTAGATATGCCAGAAGGCTGACTTTCTCATCTTCTTCCTTCTTTCCTCTTGCAAGTTGCCACAAGAAGAAAAGTTTGTCCCGGTCCACCATGTTTTTTGGTTATTCTGACTTGGTGCGTCTGGAATGTTTTAAAGATGGAAATCTAAGCTTTCAACTAGGAAATTCCAAGTTCCGAGTCATCTGGAATGCAGCATAAAGCCTCACTTCCATGGGTCTGGTGTTCTTTTGGTGGTGCACAGTGCTGTTTTTGTGTCAAACATACCTTATGGAATAATGGCCAATAAGTTCCACCTTGGTCTCATCACACCATCACACATTTTCCCGCATGCTTGAGACATGATGTATTTTTTTTTTTAGCAAAGTTTAACCAGACTTGGATGTTCCTTGTGAGAGAAGGCTTTTGTCTTGCAACTCTACCCCATAGCCATGGTCATAGTCAGATGTGTAGAACACAGGAGACTGTTGTCTTATGGAGCACACAGTCAGCACTTGGCAGAAATCCTGCAGTGTTGCTGTAGGCCTCTTGCCAGCCTCCCTGGCCAGTTTTCTTCTGGCCTTTTCTTCACTTATTGTGGGATGCCACATGCGGGGTAATGTTACCATTGTCCCATATTTTCTCTGCTTCTTGATGACTGTCTTCATGGTTTGGTTTCCTATGCTGTATCTTTTTTTATTTTCTTTTTGATCATATTTTATTGGTTTTCAATGTTGTAATGAAATGAAACAAGAGGACTGACAGATCCTCAACATAACATAATGTACATATCATCCACACCTCCCCAGTGTACAGTACGTAAAACATCAAAGACATGGGTTACAGCAAGGTAGAAGAGGTTGCCAAGTTTCCAGAATCATATTGGTGTAATGTTTGTTTTGTTCCATGCTATGTCTAATGCCTTCTCCACACTGATACCTTTCAATCCCCCTGATACTCTATAAACTCTTTGTGGACCATGGCTTTTGTTGTAAGATGCAGTTAAGCACCGGTCAGGACAACCCAATAAGAATATGGGGGTTATTTCCTATATTAATTCAAGAGCATTATTTATTGATTTCACGCTCAGATTTTGTGATACTGTCTCTCAAAACTCTGCTCTCGGCCTCAAATTTGCTCTGCTCGTGCTCAAACTGTGTGCTCGCACTCGCTTATATTGCTGCTTGCGCAGATTTCCTGCGCTTTTTCGTTAAAATGAATTAAATAACAACTTGCCTGAGTTTCCACTTTCGCCAGAGATCTGTTTATGAAGGAGACGTTGTTTTCTCCTCCAGCAGACCGACGAGGAGCGCTGTGCCATGCGGCTATTGTTATACTTTATGTTTATGTAGCTATTGTAATGAAAAGCACAGGGGTCGTGTATTGATTAACTGATATTTTATTCCAAAAGTCGTCAAAAAAATAAAGAGAACCACATTTAATACAGCCCTGGAGGGCGGAAGTAGATAAACCCGGTTGAAAGAGTGCTCGCCCGTATGTCCTTGAAGTACAGCGAATGCACATGCAAAGAAGCAGGGATAATCTGGCCTTCTATTGTTGTTCAGAGCCCGAGCTTGGAATTATTCACATTAAAGGTAGAGAAACTTCTGAAATGAAATATATCTGTCTCATTGTTAGATCACAAAATCAATGGCATTTAACAGGTGTATGTATATCTATTGTTTGCACTGATGAATATAAGTTTTTTAAGAACAATGAGGGAGATAAAAACATGTTCGAAAATATACCATACAGGGTACAAACCCTTGTCACACCAGGCGTACCTTTTTGAGAGACAATTTTGTACCCATTGGTGCCGGTACATTTTTGTACTTTATCAAATTGTACCAGTATAAGTACAATTGTGCACCTAGCATGACAAAAATGTACCCCATAAAGGGGACAATAGTGTACTTATATCGGTACTTGACCAATTAGTCAAGGACAAGGAAATTAATTAAAAAATTAGTTGAAAATGAAGACAAAGTTGCAACCCTAAAAAAACACACAAAAACAAAACCTTAAACTGAGTATCTCAAAGACACAAACAGTCTGTCATCAACCAAATACGTGTCAAGAGCTTGATGGTCTAATTCATTTCCTGGATTGAGCAGAGTCCAGTCCTTGTCAACTGTGACATGGTAAGCATGGAAATACTTTCATAAGAGAAATGAATCAACAGTTTCTCACACAACACCCACAACCTGTCCACATTCAGTATGTACTTGGTTTTAAAGAGTAAAGGACTTCGGTGTGCACATGCCCCACCACAAAAACATCCCCAAGTGCATGTTTGACAGTATTAACAGATACAGATGACACACACTGAAGCACTTTATCCTGAAACTGCAAATTTTGAAATCTTTGGTTTAATTTCATAGTTTTCTGTAAATCACCTCGCAGACATGAAAATGGTATACTAATGCCTTTGCTGAGTGTGTATTCAAAGTCACCTAGGAACCTATTGGAAAAACATAAACAACATAAATCTGGAATAATGAATCACTTTGGTGTCAAAACATTTCCAAAGCGTTAAGTAGCTTTGTCAAGAAGTTCTTCAACCAACAATTTCAGATGAGCAAGCTTGTCTTTCCTCACTTTTGTAGCCATTACAATATCCACGATTTCTGAGCAGCTCATCATTGATTTCATCAATGGTTATGTGCTTTTCACTATGAGCTTTACAGGTGACTAACTTCATTACAAGAAGTATGAAGGCCATGCAATATCGAGATATCCTGCCACTACTGAAACACATAGAAAATCATATGAGCAGAGAAGTTGTCACAAGAAATGGTAGCTAGAGCAGAATGCATTGTGTGCTCTACGTCATCATAAATCAAAGTGAAGCCCTCTGTGGAGAGCTTTTTGAGGTCATCTAGTAAGGGTTGTAGTATAGTTCCAAGCCCAACCGCTTTTACAAATGAATGGCGTACCAGTACAGCTAAATGAATGTGACTCAGGTTTGAAGAATACTTCCCACTTATATTTCCAACTGTATAATAAAAAGCACAGATTTTGTACCTAGTTCTTGTTGGTCTGATGGGGTTCACAAGTACCACCTCCTTTTAAAAATGAATTCGTAGAGCTGATGGGTGGTCTGTGAAAAAGGGGTGCTCTTTAACGTACTTCCCATCAGCGTAGTCCGTCATAGTATCATCAGCTCATTTTCTGTGGTTATCCAAAACAATCTGTTCCCACACATCTTCCACCTGGCAATATTTTTTCAATACCTGTGTGACTGGAACATAGGAATAACTACCAATTTTCTTTCCTGAATTGTCGGTAAGATACCGCCTGAAAGAATGGTACTTGGAATAAGTAGACTGGTAGTTACTTACTCCACATGTGATCCTGAAATTAGGGTTGTGGGCACATACAAGTCCAATATGGTTACTCAGATTCTTAAGTGTAAAGGCTCTCTTTATGGATTTTAAACACCTATACATTTTGAGCAATAAAGGAGGTTAACTACTCAAGTGACAGTTACTGGCAGGGATGTGTCTCCATTCTCCACAATGTTTGCAATGTGTCTTTGGAGACAGGTGAGTGTCTTTTTCAGGGATGGAGGATGCGCCATGTTTAACACGTAGTACATGCAGAAAGCTGCGATGAAGGCCTTATCCAATGAAGTGCAAGAACGTACCTGAAGTCCATTACACTGGCATAAGGGTGAGTAGATGGTAGAACTTTTTGGTTGACTACTATGGATCAGGACTATGGAACAGATATTCACCTTTCCAAGTATGACAATATCCTCTATCCTCTACTTAAAGATGGACAGCAAGAGGAGAAGTCTACCCCTGAAGTCAATTCCTTGGTTAAATAGATATTTTTAAGTGCAAAAGCATTTGAGCAAAGTTTGGTTGCTATGTACATACCTGTAATGTGTTTGGTCAAGGTATCCCCTCTAGCCTCCAAATAGAGTCTTTTCAGATCACAGTCTATCACAAGTTTCAGCACATTTGGAAGAATAGGTGTGAAGTTCTCACTGAAGCGGTGGCAAATGCCAACTGGAGAGGGATGCAAGGCATCGACCTCATCACACAACTGAGATAAAAGAAACAAGGGGTATTTCATTTGAAGCACACACACATGTAATTTGCTGGATATTTCTAAGGGAACAATATATTGGCCAACATGAGTCTGCCACAATTCTAGTTCTATCATTTTTTTTTTTAAATTGACATCAGGTTAACTGCTCTTCTTACCCCAGCAGATGTTCTCAGAAATGGATATTGCTTCTAGAGATGCTCTGTAGACATTCCTTACACCACCTCTAAATAAGGCATTATCTGCCACGAAACTGGTTCATGTCACCAATATTTTGTTATGAATCGCCAGTGAGTGCGGAGTTGCCTTGTTATTATTACAGATGATTAGTACTGGCTATTCATTACATTCTAAATCCATTCTCTCTAGCGGCTGCAGGCCTGCAAAGAAATTGACCAATCACAGCCATCCGGCCCGTATGGCTGTGTTACTTGGCTCAAAGCCGAGTAAACATCGGGTCATCATTTGACCAATGAGGAAATTGAAAACTTACAATCATTCAAACTTTTAGTCAGATTTTTCCCTCCAACATTTTATTGGCTTGATTATAAATTGCCTTCTATTCTTTGGTTGTTACAGTTATTTCTCTGCTTGTTCTTTAGCAAACCAATGAATCAAACACACAGTCTGACCTTCAGAAAACAATTTATTGCAACAATTTTACTACGCAAATGGTTCACCAACAAGAGGGAGCCATCTTGAATAGGAATGGCTCATCTCATCCTAGTGTAAGATAAGTAGAAAAGGTGAGTTAGTACAAAAATATTTATAAGGATATGAATACAAAATTGTCCATTGTTCATATGTTACAATAGGTATCATGCACATACATAATCACATTTCCGATACTTTGATGAATGTATGATGATGTCAGCCAAAAATGAGCTTCTGCTCTTTGAGAGACCAGCAGCTGCCACTAACAAAAAGGTATGATGAATGTAAAGTTACATAGTGCATCAGAGTTCATTCATGTTCATTCTTCTTTTTTTTTTGTAGGTGTTTTACTTGCTTGCTTGATGATCTGGGAAAGCTCTGATTTACTTCATCTTGGGCTGTTCTGATATTTTCCTCTCCTACAGCAGGGGAAACTGTGAGTCATCTCTGAACACTGCCAGTGAAATGAATATCTGTTTCATGATACTGCAGCAAAAATATTTTTTGGCTCTTCCTTTGGCCCATTAGTAGGACAATTGAATCACAGTCTCCTTTTCCACATAAAAGCTGTTTTATAGAAACCCAGTGTAAACCTACTGAGCTATCCTGCTAACAGGCAAACAAACAGATGGACCTGGATGACAACACAACACTGTCCAAGTTTGCTGGCGTAAGTAAAGGGATACTGTACGTGGGCGACTCGCAAACAAACACTTCACTTCCAAACACAAACACAAACAAGTCTGAGATGGGGCAGATCATTAACATGTTATTTCACTTCAGCATTTCCTCATTGAAACCTTAAGTGTTCACACAGAACATCAAATAAACTTAAGGCCCCAGTCTCAATAACAGTGGAGCAGACATGTTCAAAATATAATACAGAAAAAAAACTTAGCCACTATGAATTTGTACAAACATAAGGGGTTTATTGAACTGGATGTGACAACAGGGACCGACATCCTGCACTCACACCCCCATGAAATGTTGCCTCTTCAGATTAGTCTCTATAGCAGTGCTCCTGTACAATGACATTCAATGTATCATCAAACACCATTTAATACATGAGGTAAACGGAATATTAGAAGACTGAGATGGGTAAATTACTTCTCTTGGGCAAAGTGTGCAGCGCAGGTGCTTCAGTGAGGTGTTGTAGTCTGTACAGCATATTGCGTGTTTAAAGAGATGGAGAATGTGGTCATTGAATGTATTTTTGTGGAGGCAATAAGAGAGTCTCAGTTACCTTCAAACTGATTTCTGTTTCACTGACTATGTGTGTGGGTTTTGACCAATGCATTTTAGCTTTTGATAAAACTGTGAGTAAAATTAATGAAGATGAGAAAATACATTAATATATATATTTTATTTTTTTAAACAGGAATATTGCAACATTGATCATGGGTATGAAAAACTGTATGTGAGCCAGAGTTAGTCAATAAGGCTAATTTTCATCCACTGTCCCTGGCCAGATGTTAAAGGAGAAGTTCAGTTTTTTGTAACCTGGACCTTATTTCTAACATAAAATACGTTCATTTACCACCTGAACAACTTTGGTGTAACTTGGAGTCCTTCAGAAGATATTTAGATCCACTCGCGATCTACGTATATCCATATAACGGGAGTTGTTGGGGCAACGATGCAGCGTCTAAATAAGACATTATCTGCTGTGAAACTCCTTCATTTCACCAATATGTTGTTATGAATCACCAGCACTATTCCCCTGTGAGTTCGGAGCGGCTCAGAGTTTTGTTGTTGTCATCTGGGGTTTTTTACACGGCTTTTCACTGACCTACGACTTCGGCAGTGGCACGGAAGTGACGTAATCGAGGTCGTAGGTCAGTGAAAAGCCCTGTAAAAAACCCTTTAAAGGCAACCTAAAAACTGAAAAAGGGCATAAATTAAATAAAACATGAAATATGAATTTACATAGTAAAAAGCTCATAATAACAAGTAAACTGCAGCAGCAATGGCATGCAAACAAAACAACTGCACATAGCAATATTGGAGTTGCTAAGAAAAAGCTAAAATACTCAACAGACTACACATTATACTACACAAAATTATACTTTGATTCTCGAGTGTAAACCACCAAAGTGACTGTTATAGAAACTAATATCAAAGACATAGAAGTCAAGCTAAATCACCACAGACACACAAAAGTGCTATTGATATGAATTAATAAACTGTCAAAACGTATGTGCACAGCAAACCATAAACAAAATGCAATGGATTGGATTTGAACACAGGCCGCTGTGATTATGTGCTATGATGTCATTCTTTGTCTGCTCAGTCACCAGAAAGGACAGATCCACTGGAACTGACAATATCTCCTGCAGTTGCAAAAAGCATCACCTCAGAAAAAAACACAAAAGGTCAAGAAATAGTGGTATTTTTTTATGTTTGTTTTTCTTGTTGAGAGTGAGAACTCTCTGTTTTCCACTAGTCTTTGACAGGTCCCGCCTAGGTTTCCCATAGGACTGCAGGCTTGACAGGGAGGCTGCAGATTGGGTGGGTGAGAGCCAATCGCTTCAAAACAGCAGAGTACCTGTCAGGCTGAGGCTGTTTCTGTGCAGGTGGACGGTCCTCCTCCACATTGTCATCTTTGTGATATCTATGATTGAGCTGTGTTTGTTGTAATTGTGTTTTCCCTCCACTGTCTGTGCTTACAAAACCCTCACTTTGCAAAAAGACCACAGCACTTTAGAAGCAGTAGGGGTGAGCCGCCATTTATTTTGACACCTTTTCTCCAGGTTTTTTTTATTTTTTATTATTAGTTTAGGGAGCTAGGTTTTAGTTCTTGTCTTTTGGTTTGTTTCTTTTGATGTAGGGTTCAGATAGGCTGAAATCCGGAGACAGGGTGCTGGGACTCACTCCAACGTTACGCCTCTCTTCGTTTAACCACTCATTCATTGTGCTGTGATGTATTGCTGTGTGATTATAAATAAATTGTTTGTTTTCTTTCACTGTCTCGGAGCCCAAAGACAAACAGGCCATAACAAAGAGCACTAAAATATATCTGCATGAAAATGGTTTCAGCTGCTTCATGATGTGGTCAGCAGAGTCTTGCAAGGAGACTTTGATAAGGTTGTCATAAACTGATCATGAGAGCACAAAACTCAAGTCAAGTGCCTGATTAAAACTAGATTATATTCATTTGGATGACAAACAAAATGAACCAAATGTCAGGGCACGACTATGCAACCTCTTACACCCCCCCGGTCTTCCTGCCAGAATCCCAATGACTCTCTGAAGTGGTCCAGCGGAGCCTGAAACCTGGGTGAAACGGCCACATTGGCTGTCAGCCACTCCCACTGCAAATAGCTTTGTGTGCTATATGGACACCTCGGTGCAGACAGTATCAGCCTTTATTGCATGGGCCTACTGCAAACTAACGCAGCCTGGAGCAGCCTGTACAGAATTAGACATGCGCTCCCTGAATGCCGCACGCCTCCGTCTGAAGCTCGTGTGATTTGTCCAGTCAATCAAGTTGTCGATCAGCCTGTCAGAGCTCCGGTCGGCGCCGCTCAGTGAAGCAGACCAGATAAACCGCCGTCCCTGTGGATGAGCAGAAAAACACTGCTGTCACTGCGATCATTCCAGCAGTGTGAACTTGGCTTCACCGACACACAGCCTTGGCCACAGGGGCACACACATACCAGAGA
>OMNW01014889.1:4420-16326 GCA_900303245.1 Selene dorsalis
AACAAAAATAAGAGAATTGTAGAGAAAAGAGGACTTTGTGTGTGTGTGTGTGTGTGTGTGTACTGTCAGTGGAACGGTCCTCTATACAGCAGCTATCAGCTCCTGCATCAGTGTCCTGGCTCCAGGCGTCTATGGTAGCCCACCGCCTCAACTACACTCCCCTCCCTCCCTTCCTCTCTGTCTATCCTTCTACCCCCCCTCCCCAAACCTTTTCTCCTTCCTCACCTGTTTCCTCTGGCCTCCTTCAGTTCGAAAAAGAATCCATACATTAAGTGCTTGTGTGTGTGTGTGTGTGTGTGCGCACATGTGTTTTCAGAGCAGGTGTTGAAGCTGTTCATGTAGCACTAAGTGCACATGTAGGGTCCCTGATGTGCAGTGTGCCTGTTAGCGGCTCCAAATGAATGCATTGTAGATCAGGGCAGTGGGCTGAGAAAAGTTAAGGGTGTGTACCCAAGCCAAATAGTGTAGATGTTTTCAAGGTGTGTGTGTATGTATGATGTATGTGTCTGCGTGTATGTGTGTGTGTCGGTAGGAGGGTAAGGAGGTGCTTTGGCTACAAGCCAGAAAACTGTCAGCTGTGATCAGAGCTGGAGAAGACAGTTACGCACCTCAGATTGTAGAGAGGAAGAAAACAGTGACACATGGCATTGTAGTTATTCTGTCCTGCTTAATTTTTTCCATTTGTCTATTTTTCTGTCCTTCATTCTCTCTTTTGTTCCTTCCTTCCTGCAATCTTGCAGCGTTCGCCTCAAAGTGTCAATTCCTCAGCTCGCTCCTAGTTTCCCTGGAGGCCCTGCGGTGACCACCAGCAGAAAAAAACCCACTTCCGCCTGCAACAAAAGTGATATTTATGCCAGAAGGGTGTTGGAGGGAAGGGATAGGCAGTTAGTGCTGGATAGTGCAGTGGTTTGTGGTTTCCTGAGAGCAACCTGGGAGGCTTTTAAATGTCGCTCAGGGACAGACGGCAGGTAGGCTGGCAGAGG
This sequence comes from Selene dorsalis, assembly GCA_900303245.1. Taxonomy (NCBI): domain Eukaryota; kingdom Metazoa; phylum Chordata; class Actinopteri; order Carangiformes; family Carangidae; genus Selene; species Selene dorsalis. Next base: position 5,404 of record OMNW01014889.1, read on the forward strand.
ACAACAATGGAAACAATGACAATTCCCGGAGGAGCGGCAGGCAGGGAAGACACAGAGGCCATAGTGTTACTCTACCACTCCATATCCTGTCCTTTAGAAAACAGCAGAAAGCAATCACGACACAAGATCTTGAAGGGAAGAAGGGTGGAGGAGGATCGGGGAAGTAAAGCGGAGTATGTCTTGGGACAGCATTTCACAAACCTATACGTGGACGAAACACAGCAGTGGTTACCCATGCTCACTGCTTGAATATGTGAATCTGTATGTGTTTCGTGTGATACCAGTGTGACGCAAGTGGGACACGGGGGCCAGGAATGTGCTCTATGTGACGTGTGGTTGAAGGGTGAAGGGCTGCCTCTGACTGAGAGGATTCAGAACGCCTGCATGGCCCAGATTCCTATTCAGCCCCTTTCCAACCCTGGGAATCCATGGGAATGTGTGTGCGTGTGTGCGTGAGTGCATGTGTATGCATGAATCCTGCAAGTGCGCTTGCCCTCTCTTTTCCACCACAGAGAAGGCATTGTCCTATCCCGGGCCAGGCCACGACAAATGTCCCTAAATGTTCAAGTGCATATACACGCATATGTGGATATCTATACACGTGCGCAACCGTGACCTATGCAAGCTATTTTTTCTTACCAGAAGATACTTACAGTTGGATAACACAGGCGTTAGACAGGTTAGAGTCATTTTTACCAGAAAAATGTCAAATTTTTAAAACAGATTTTCAGATTTTATGCCTCCACACATTCAACAGTTGTTCCGTTTTCCACTGCAAGACACTGCGTAATGCACTTCACAGGACCCAAGATCCTCTTTGCTGTTGTTGTCCCTCAAATATTATGAGGTTCCCACATTGTCTTTTTTTAAAATCATCTTTAAATTGAGTTGTTTTCTTTGGGATGTCTCTTCATTCTGTCTTTTCTCCGTCATTTCTTCATCTCTTTTTTTTCTAATTCTTTTTCTTTTCCATCTTCTTTAAAGCACTCTGTAATGACTACTTTGAATTGCGGTTAACGTTACATAACTTCCAATTGTAATGAAAGTGACGCAGAAACCAAACATTTTTGTTTCTCAAATGCTGTGGAGAAAACAACTCAGCTTCTGATTAGGTTTAAGAGGGAATGGTAATTCGTACTTTAAAAAACCTGGTTTTCACTTCATTCTAAAATACAAATGGACAGAATCATCTGCAGAAAACAACCAGCTATATGTATAGATGAGAATATTTACACGAGTGTTGATAGCACAGACATAGCTCTCTATGTTCCCTCTGTGCCTCAACATGGGTCTGTCTGTCTCCGTCTACCTATCTGTGTGATCGCTGGCCAGGCCTGCAGACTAAAGTGGCTCATGTGGGGCTGGCAGTGTGCAGGTGATGACTAGTAAGAGCTAATGATACCTAATGCCCTTCCCAAAAGTGCACACACTCTCTTTCTCTCTCTCTCACACACACACACACACGCACCCACACATGCACGCACTGACTTAATGATGCTCAGTGCCCTCTCCGATCTCCCGGTGCAGCATCAAAGCGTCCCACACTGCGCCGCTGATACAACGATGCTAGCAGGGATTGGGTCAGGAGAATGGGCCTCTGGGACAGGAGTTTGCTGAAGGCAACAAAGAAGCAATCGCAGACGCACTTAAATGTCACACACATCTGCACACACCTCAGGGCGCACGCAGGCATACACACACACACACACACACACATAGCACGGCCAAATGTGGGTAACAGCACTGGAATGTCCAGGAAATGGAAGTTGGGATGTAGAAAACAGAAGGTAGAAGAGTTGAATGTGGAAGGGAGAGAAAGAATGATAGAAGTCGTTTTCAGGAGTCTTAATTTCGGAGGGTTCATTTGACTGACCTGAGTGCAGAAACAGCAGTCAGGTCACTCTGATGGCACAAGGCAATAGTATTAGCTCTCGCTACAATTGGACTTCACAGGTGTATTTTCCATCTGCTGTGAAGGGAGGCTGGAGGGAATTCGGCCGCTGCAGAGCCTCGGCAACTGCAGCCAGACTTACTCATGTCTCTATTACATGTCTGAGAAGGAGCAAAAGAGGAAATCTGGACTTTTTACATGCATGGCAAGGGGCCAAACTAAATCTCTTTAAACCAACAGCAGCCACATGTCCTCATTGGTATGGGGTAAGATTTCATCGAGCACTGATCTAAGTTCAGTTCTAGATGTTATCCGTGGGTACAGTTAAATATATGGAGCAGATGAGCTGATCATAGATCTGTGAGTGCAGTGCAGTTAAGGAAGAGTGAGCCAGGAGTGGATTTGAGCAGTCTTCTAACTAGATCCAGTGTCCTCCTGTTTCTGCCATTCAACCAAATGAAGTCATAATAGAGCCTGACACTAATACTCATCGGGTTTCATTTACTGTTGTATCCACTGCTGAGAATCTGCCTCAAATCAGAGTGCAGCGAAAAAACCTTCTGTAAGAAATACCTTTTCTGGATGTGTGGAAAAGCGGTGATATTTGTAACCCTCCTCGTCACATGAGTGGCGTGTGTTTGTCCGATGCGTTCTTTTCTGTGGCATGAATCGCCACCTTTAATTTAGCGAAAAACAAAAATATATTCGCTGCCACTTGTCATGTAACTTATAATCAACAACCATATGAAGGTAAAACAAAATCTACATGGTAAACACCAGATTAGTGGACTATGGGCAGGACTATGAATGCCTTCTGCCTTCCAAAGCTATTTCCTACCCACAACAGCTGCCTGTCAGTCCTATCCACATGTTGGAGTTAGTTGTAGGTTGTGTAGCGCCGACTGTTCCAACACTTCCTGTTCCATTACTGAAGTGCTTGACCTTTCACCCCCTCCCCTCTTGCTCATGACAGGGTGTGTGTGGGAGGACAAGGAACGGACATAGAGTGTGTACATGCACGTGTGTATGTGTGTGTGCGGTATACCAGGGTATGAATAAGTCCCAGAGGGCATGAATATGTTTCCCATGACATGGCCTCAGACTAAACAGCCGCTCTCTCCACCCAGACATCCGCCTGTCATTCTCTGCTAAACCGCAGCAAGCGGAAAAGGGCACAAAACATGGGAACACAAAAAAACATAGACGCATCTTCCTTTTCTGCCTTGTTATCTCGTCGTTTCTCCTCCTCCCTCCCTCTCTGTCTCTCTGCTCTTTTGTGGCCGAGTCCTCTGCCGTGGCCCTCCTTGTCCAGGTGAAAGACTTCTCCTCGCCCTCTCCCTTGCTCTTTGTGCCCCGTGAATGAGAGAGAGGGAGAAAAAGAGAGGGAAAGATAAAGAGAGAGTGCCTTCGGACACAAAGGGCAGTGTACCCCTCCCAGGAAGTCTGGGAGAGAGGGAGAAAAAAAACACATCTTTAGAGGAAGGAGGAGGGCAGGACAGCATTGTACCCTCCTTCCTGACTCTTTGTGTGTGTGTGTGTGCGTGTGCAAGCTCATGTGTGACTGCGAGAGAAACTGAATGCCAAAGCAGCCAGTCTATTCAGACAGAAAAAAGCAAAAACACTTCACCTCACCCTCACTCACAGTACGCACACACATTTCTGTCTCTCTTACACACACACAAATACACACAACCATTTAGGCCCTCTTCAAGGCGGCACCCGAACGTTGACTACCAGTTGCATTGTGTGGCATAAAAGATCCCCTTTCACTGTGGCCTTAGCTGTTTCAAAGAGCTAAGCGGAGAGGATCAGACTGGCTGAATCCGACTGAAGACATTACTGTCATAGTTACTGTAAAAGACAGCCAAGGTGTGGCTCAGGCACCGCTAGTGCAGAAGCCCTGCCCTCTGGGCAAGGCCCTGGTTGTTGATTTCCACTAAAGAACTATTACTCTAATGTTCCTCACAGATAAGCCGCCTTCAAAGGCTTCGAGCTTACTGCCATTATTGGCTGTTTGTTTGGTAAAACTCTCCACCTGAGTGAGAGAGAAAGGGGATTGGCAGGGAGGCGAGAAGAAAGACAGAAGAGCAGAGGAGGAAGTGAGAAGGAAGACCTCGGGGTATGGCTCTTGTGAAGTGATTGTTGTGTGTGCGTGTGTGTATATAAGGCAGACAGGGAGGGTTATGAAAAACATACCTCTCAAAGGCAGCAATGTAAGCCTGTTTGTTTACATGCTTTTGCCTGTATTGTTATGTACAGTACCTGCATGTACTTAACTTTTCCACAGAAAAGCTTTTCTTTTCTTTTCTTTTCTTTTTTTTGCTCCGACACAATGAAGTGCTCTGACTCAGCTTTGTCTGACTGACACATTTCAGCATTGATGTTAGAAACAGACACCTGACTGCTGATCACATCTGTCCCAGTCTGAGGGTATATTCATTTACCAGGGTGGTCCATCATCCACCCCACAAAAGCCACCAGGAGCCTGCAGTGCGTATGAGTGCCTGTGGATGTAGCGTGGGAGTGTGTGTGTGTGTGTCTCTGAACATAAACAGGGGTGTTTTTCATATGATGTGGCAAGTTGTTTTGCTGCGCTAAATTACCAGCTCTTGTCAGAAATGCTTCCAGTTTGAAATTGGCTACAATAGAGCTAGGGGCACATTCACACCCACACACACACTGCCTTTGATCACACAACCGATAACATACCTCAGTAGTTCTGTTGACGGTGAAGAGGAAATATGATAAATCACATTATTGTAACTGTGTAACCTCATGCTCCAGATGAAATTTGAAGCGGAGATGGGGAGAGAAAGAGTGAGTGGGAGTGACAGAGTGGCATAAGAGAGAGAGAGGGCCAAGGCCACTGAATGGAAATGTACCTCTGCCTCTTCATGCTTCCATTCCCCCCTTAAGACAAGCTCCTGACCATGCCTACTCTATTAATCATAGCATAAAGCAGTCAGATATCTCTTGCTTTACCTTTGTTCCTGTGCCAAAGCCTCCTCTCTGATATTCACGAGCACATAAGAAAGCCCACTCTTCAGAGAGGAAGGACTGAACGGTCTATCAGAGCATATTGTGTACTTGCAAATCACAGAACAATAGAGGGAGTACAAATGGAAAAGTGTCCATTTCCTTTCCTTTTTATTCCTCCAATTGCTGCACTATTGGCCTCGGTCTCAAGGAGGCTACTGTGCTTAAAACACACAAATTTCATGAACGCACATGAAAATATAATTCCTCCCCGGGGAAAGAGGGAGAGATCACTGAGGCTTTGTCAGTCATTCTGATGATTCAGAGCAAAAAGGGGACGAATAAGAATCGTCAAGAGGCACATTTGCGAGCGTGTTTGTTGAGGGACGGGCATGGGTCTCCATGTGTGCAACCTTCACCCCGAACGCTGCTCAGGAGTCTTCAGTTCATCATTCAGCGGCAGTCGGAGATCTGAGGGGACCAGATGGCCCGTGCGCCTCTTGTCGGCCGAGAGATGTGTTGTTCCGCGAGCAATATCAGCCTCTCTCTCTCTCTCTCTCGACGCTGTGATGGTCCAAGATAAGGCAGGACAGTTCCCTACTGAATACTTCCATGAAAAATGAAGAGAACAAACCACATGTAGTTCACGTCTCTTCCTCTCACACACACTCACACAGACCCACAAGGCAATCCATTTCCATGCCCCGGCAGTGTCCATGTATGATGTGGTGAAAGCTCAACCAGGGACTGTACCCACCACATCTGCAGGCTCACTGGAAAACAATAGGGGTGTGAAAATGAGCGACAGACATCTTACCACGCACACCGCAGCCACCTATAAATGGAAAAAATATCGCACTGTAGACACTGACACACATACTTGCACTCTCTCTCTCTCTCTCACACACACACACACACGCATACACTCAGACCCTCGAGATGCCCGTAAAATGGGGACACAGAAACCCCAATTCTAATTGTGAAACTCCCCTATGCTGCAGAGCCTGCAAAATCTTTAACCGCTCTCTTTCTCATTTCTTTTGTGGCCGTTTATTTGCGTTGAAAATATCTGCACGTCACAGCGCCAGCCGACACAATGCACATGTGGTAGTCATCAATCATAATTATCATGGTTTAAAAAAGCCACAGCTGTTATTTGATTTTAAAAACAAGCCATAGCGCAGCGCCTTCCAACGATACGTCAAGTTGTCAGCGGAGGCCTTGGCCTGCGCAGCAGAAATGTCTCTCTCTCTCCGGCTTCCCAATGAGCTTGTTGGAGAGCACAGCCGAGCTGAGCTGCGTTCAACCTTTCCCCATGACTCACCACTCTGTCTTTATTTTTAAACATTTTCTCTCTCCTTTGCTGCATGTTTATTCTGTCTGAGTGAGACCGCTGTTATGGACTACACACGTTTGTTTATGGCTTCTTTAATCAGGACCAGATAATGCAGAGCTGTCTCCATCCGTGGGCGCATCCCCAGAAGCTCGGTGATATGTGTGTGTGTGTGTGTGTGTGTCCGCATGTGTGTGTTGCTATGCTTTAATGATCTCCCTTGAACAGTCAAATAAATATTTTCCCCAGTAGAATATTAGTACACACACAATAAATAGGATTAAGGTGTGTATGTATATTGTTCACGAGGCCCCGTGTGGCCTCCTGTGCTTCCTGTGTCGTAAGTGATGTCACCCAGTCTTGATTATGTCAATTTGTTTGCTGTTACCGCTCGCAGTGTCATTTCCATGGCAACTCTGTTATCACTTATATTTACCTCTGACTTTAATCAAGCGGCAGTGCATTACACTTGTTGTATTCATTCCCAAATTACTGCCTGGAGCTCCACCAGATTGTGCCAAAAAATGGGACAGACATGAAGCATATAATTTACATGACATCACCACAGTGCTTTTGTGCAGAGCTAAAGGCTCCAGGTCCCATGATAGCAGGGGGATGTCAGCAACAATGTTTGAATTTGGGACATGTAAAAAGTAATTTGTTAATTTTCTGAATTATTTGTTTTGTTTATAAAAAGAAAAGCAAAACAAAACCACATAACCACTTAAAGGAACCGAAAAACACCCCTCGGCCATGTTTACTGTTTGTTCAGTACTGTGTCATTTACATGTAAGAGCAACTCTGGAGTTGTTCTTGTAACACAGACAACATTCAGCTACTCGCAATAACATTGTATCCTTCAAATTTTACAAACAAGCTGAATGAATTTCCTTTACCTAGTAAAACATTTGCAAAGCATTTATTAAGTGTTTTACAACCAGCATTGTTTACTCTGACTTGTAATCCCTTTATTCTGCTCTTTTATTTGCCCTTTGCTACCTTTTTATGACACATTTCTCGCACCAGCCATTAATATGAACCATTCTCCGCAGTTGACATAAGTGTGTGTAATGACACTCCTGTGCTCATGGTGTGCCAGCGGAGCATGAGGTACAAATAACACAGGAACCTGCTGTATCAAAACATGCAATAAAGTCCAAGTCGGTAATGGTGATGTGAGCAGTGACACAGGAAGATTAATTCCCTGCGTTATTCCTAGGAATAATTTCTCCCCTCAAGACTGATTGAAAGCATCCGTGCTGCATATGTCCTTGAGTAACACCTTGAACCCCTCTCTCTGCAGTCGGACCTCCCAGTAGGGGGGCATCTGTAACAGGAAATTCCCATGCATGGAAACTAACATGCCATTATCATGCTTTCATAAGGATAATAGTCAATGTCGGCAGAGGCTGTAAAAAGACTACATAATTATCTGACCTACAAAATCTCATGGCAAAAGGACATGGCAGAGACTGCAAACTCATCACATGGTGAGAGCACACCTCCTCCCTCCACATCCCAGAGCCTAATGTTAAACATTATCTTTGACAAGGTAACAAGCTCTCAGTACACTGGATTTGTCACAATTGCTAAATATGACTGGCAACTGAAATAGCCAAATTTGTGAGCCGTGTGTTGCTGTTCAGTGTTTTTTTCCACATCCCCCCTGAAGCCGAATATAGATCACGCCCGCAGATAGATCCATCCAGCCCCCCGTCAGCTTGGCTGCCTTGACAAACAAACAGCCAGTGTGTCAAAACTCCCAAATGCGAAGAGCTTCTGAGAGCACAGTTTACACTTGCTAGCCCGGTGGTCTGGCTTTATGAGCAATGGTTAGTGTCACACACACAGACACATGCACATACAAGCCTCTCTCTTGAAGACTCATTCAAGACCCCAAGGGCTGTGAAAGCAAAGAAGGGGTGATGTAACACCTCTTGCTTTCATTGTGTTTATCAAAGAGATGACCTTACATGACTGTGGCCAAAAGGTTATATATGTTTTCTACCAAAGGCTGACACATAGGTTGTCCTCATAGGTTAGGTGCGTGTGTTTGTGTTGAAAATGTCACGCGTGTGTGTGTGTGTATGTGCATGCATGCGTCCGAGCATCCTGCACCTCTCCCTCTTTGACCGCAACGCAGCTGCGTCAACACTAACCCCACAACACACCCTCTCACGTCAGTGTGTGTCAGAGGGACAGGGAGAAATGGAGTGTATCTATGTTACAGCTCTGAACAAAAGGGGGGGAAGGAGGTGGTCTCCAGAGAAACCTGGTGGGGGGGTGGAACGAAGAGGGAGAGAAAGAAGGCGAGATAGATAGATATGGAGGGAGACTGAGGGGTCAGATGTAAGAGTAGGTAGAGTGAGACATCTGGAAAAGAGAAAGAGTCACTGGGACGAGGAGGAAATTACAGCTGCCCAACAATGATTCATTGGGGAAAATTCTCATCTACATCTCCTTCTCCTCCCTTTCGTCCTCCGATCGCTCTACCTATCCCTCTAACCTCACTGTGTGTAGTACTCCCACTCTTGATGATTGATCTCCATGTGAAAAACATTTAAACATCTGTAATTTTACGTGTCCAGAGTAACTGAAACGAACATTGATAATGAATACATCGATTGGTACTTTGATATTGATGCTCCCTGTTTCCTCTCTCTAGGGATCTGAGTATGAACAACATCAGCGAGATCCAACCCAGGGCCTTTCACCGACTGCACCTGTTATCGGAACTGTAAGTACAAAATCATTCACCTCACATTTAATTATTAAATCTCCGTCTTCACAACTCATTCCTGACAAGAAACAGTCGTTCCTAGAGCCGCTGATACGTGCAGCCCTCAGTGATGTGGATTGATGACTCTGGCCTGCCTCTGATCTCTCCTACCAAGAAACTGCCTGCAGCAATATGCTAGTATATCGTGGGACGTCTGCAGAGGGAGGTGAAGGCAACCCGATATTCACTCAGAGAGTGAATATACTCTCTGATATTCACTCTGAGAGGGAATATACTCTCTGATATTCACTCTGAGAGGGAATATATGGTCCTCAAAGTGTTTAGAGAGCAGGTTCTGTGCTCAGCATCCAAGCCGCCGCTGCTTTCTTGCCCTCCTTGACTTTTTTTTCATCTGGAAAGCTCAGCAGGAGCAGTATACACGTAGACACGGGCCCTTGCCAAGACAAACACACACTATAGGAGAACGTCAGGACAGGACCGAGGAAAATGAAGAGAAGATCATAGATCACATATTTTTCTTTTTTGTAGTCTTAGGTATACACATGCCTGGAGAGCGCTAGAAATACTTTAATATAGATATGGAGACACTAAATAAGTTAAATATCAAAATATTAACAGAAATTGAATAACATAAACAATGTGCTGCCACAAAACTGTGCAAAATTGACATAAATTAGATTCACAGCTCTGGGTATATCTGGTGTCAAAATAAGCAGATGAGACTAAGAATTTGACTCTGCCACTGTGCCAGATTTCTAGACTTCTATATGCTGTGCTACACACAGTTTGGTCAGAACTTCACAAAGTAGAAAGTATTGGTTTCATTCTCACAGGGCTGATGAAAGAACACACGCTGCAGCAAAATCCCAAAACGTTTTGAACACATTTTTCAGTGGACCTCACCGATATCTGATCTGACCACTCAGCAGAATTTGGCTGAGTCTCAGTTTGACAAAGGCTGCCCACAGATTTGCCCCAAGGGTGTGAATATGTGCGTAAGTGTGTACTAATTCGTGGGGGCTTATGTGTGTATGTCAGCCTTCACCTGATTCTTTTACTTCTGAAGCCTGCAGTGTCTGTGTGTGTGTGTGTGTGGGTGTGGGTGTGTGTCTGCATGGGGTGTTTGAACAGTCTGCTGTTTTCTTTGCTAATTCTTGCAGCTGCAGCCTGTGAGGCATGAGCTAATGATAATGAAAACAAAAGGTTTGCTGGATAACCGTTCAGTTGACTTTGAATCACAGTCAAATTTGGCCTGACGAGCAGAACAAAGCTGAACAAAATTCTGTGACGCCTTGAAATTACAGAATTAAAGTCAAGATTTCATTGTCATTAATTGAATTGCTGATCTGATCTAAACTATTATTGCTGATGGCGTAATGATCAAAACCGCATATAGCAGAGTGATGCTGAACATTGAGATTGACATTTGCCTGCATTGGGGAAAAGGGGGTGGGGGTCTTGGATGCAGATTCACCTGTGGTGTTTGTCCAGAGACAATCCTCCCAGTGTTTTACAACCCTGTTGATCTTCCTTCCTCTGAATTGCTCTCATGTTCTGACATTTTATGGAGATGTTCTGTTGCTCTGGAAGTCCTCCAAGGAGGATGTTCTTGCCCCAAAGCCAATTTTTATAGCCTGCTGACCATCTCTGGCATTGAGAAGAAAAGCACACATTCATGACATCCACTCTCAGTGGGAATGTTTGGAAAATGAAGTATGGCAAGTTATGGTAAACACATTATAATTACAACAACTTATAGTACTTAGAAAATCAAACCGAAGCTCTAAACACAAACACGGTCGGCTTGAGAGGGAGCGTTTGATGTGGGTCGACAGCACTTGTTGGTAGCACAGGAAAAGGCAAGGGCCAGGCATGTTGTGACTGGTAGAGTGATAAATTGTTTGATGTTGGGTTCCACCTCTCTGCCTGCCCTCGCTCACTCTATCTCCCTTGCTTTTTCTAATTCATCTCTATAAACCCCCC
>OMNW01014891.1:0-13806 GCA_900303245.1 Selene dorsalis
TGAAGGAGGAGTCCCAGATGGGCCAGACTCCCAAAGACTGGTTGAACTCCATGCAACAGCCAAATGTCTGTCTGTGCTGTCTCCAAGACAAAGACAGGTGCAAGTGCGCGTGCAGCGCTCAGGTACCTATGACTCACGTGCCTGTGGTCATGTGTCTCAGTCAATCATGCATCTTCTGCATGTCTGATGCAACATTTTGCTCTTCGACCAGTTTCACCTGCACTTAAACTGCGGTGTTTAGTTGGTCTCGGTTTCAGACTGTGAGCTGCCGGACTCGGGTTTCAGGTGTGAGGATGCTGGAGACAGGGACTCGCTTTCCTCCTGCGACGCCCTGCTATTCTGGTCCCGTCTGTGCTATTAACAGCCACCCTGATGTGTGTCAACCCCCCTCCTACTCCCCCTCTCTCCCCTGTCCTCCATCTTCTCTGCCTCGCCTCTCCATCCTTGCAGCGCAGCCTCAGAGACACCTCGGCTGATGGGGTTACTGGGTGAGCTGCTGTATAGATGTGACCACACACTCAGTTGACCAAGCGCTAAGTCTCCTCCTTGTGTGTGGTGGTGGTGGTCTGTGTGTGTGGTGATGGTGGTGGTGGTGGTGGTGGGGGGTTCTTCCAAAGCACCTGCCTTTGGAGTGTGAATGGATTAAAAATAGCTCCTGTTGCAGTGGGGAGGTGGAGCTGCCACATGACGCCGCTAGGGGGCGACGTTGAGCGCGTATGAGTCATCAGTGCGTACCTGTGGGACAGAGGCACAGAGAGCACACCCTGCCTCAATCTTACCGGCTTTATTTCGTTTTCTTTAAAACAGAAAATGATCGCTTCACAACAGGCCTTTTCGAGCAAACCCTCACATTAAACTTGCCAACACCTACAAAACGGTATCAAAAGTGCACCATAGTGTTAATACATCTTCTCAAGGTCTAACATTTTCCAATGATAATATTATCTTCTTGTAATATTTATACAAATACCATTCTGTACACTGTAGAAATACACAACTCAGTGGGCCCTCATAACTGGGACACCTGCCCCCCCCACACACACTACCACACACGGCCTCTTTTCCATCCATGATCAAAAACATGATCCACTCAGTAAACCCCAGCAGACTAAGGGTGTGTGGGGTGGAGACACCAGGCCAATATTACATCATGAATTGTTAAATACCCATTCAACCCCACACCCAAGGCAAAAACTAATACACCACTCACACGACCACCCAACATCTGTACAGCTCTCATTCAATGTCTTTTAAAAAAAAACAAAAAAACAATCTTGACACAGTTTTCATTCATTATCGTCTCATTGTCCCTGCAGCAGCAGCGTCCAGCTGAAGTGAAGGGGGATGATGTGGCGGGTAAGACTCGGAGGCCAGGAGGGACAGCTGGTACATACGCAGAACTTCCATGGCTGAGCTGCAGCGCCGAGTGCATAAAAGCACAGGTATTAATTACAGCTGTGCGTGCAGGTAGGACACCATGCAGGCTGCTGTGGTGTGTTTATGGTCCACTCTCCCCTGCAAAGAGGGAACAGAGCATCGCTCCTGGTTTCTGTGGTGAAACACCCTAAATCCACATTTAGTCTCTGGACTGGTAAAAGAGGATGTAGCCCGACTCAGAGTTCTTGGAGATTTCAGAAGTGAGACCGTAGAATTCTTCTATGGCCTGTGCGTCAATTTTCTACGACAACAGACAAATGACAGAGAGCAGGGTTAGAAACGCTGGTCTTCTGCAAGAGGACATGAACCGTAGGTGCAAATATACTCACTCACCTCTACAATATCATCATCAAACAGCAACCAGAAGTCGTGACTTTTCACAATGGCAATATAGTGACCCCTGTTTGGACCACTGAAAAGAGACAAGAGTGTATTAGCTTGACAAAGTAAATTTTAGCCTTATCATTAAAGGCCTGACACTTCCAATACAGAGCTGGTCAAGATTAAAATACCGCACACTGACAGTATGAGCACATCCCCATTTCATTTGGATTTAATTACTCTGAACAACTGTATATGGCTGATGTAAGACACCTGTATTTGACTTGGCATTTCCATATTACTAAGCTACACTTTTATCATCCTTTTGTCTATGAAGTTTGGTGACTTTGTGTTAATACCTGTTCAACCTGAGCAGACGTCTTACCAGCCAGAACAAGAGGGAACAGGTGTGTGGAACTTTTAATGGGACGTAAATCTGTGCAACTACACACTGAATATGTAACATGTTGAAAATGAAATGACTGATCTGAGACTGGTTGCTATCTCTATGTTAACAGACCAATACAAACAAAGGAAAGTTTGATTCTGTGGACTTTTTAAAATGACTTTAGCTATTCCAACCTCAAGGCATTACACAACAAATGCTAAACTATGACACAGTGTGAGAACAGGCAATGTTTACCGTCACTACATGGTTCCTCCACACTTTCATAGGCACCAGCAGTTCTTTTTCGATCTTTGCACTTGTTATTGTAACTTATGATTTTCTGTGCTTCCATGAAAAGTTATCATCAGCTTGTCTCAATATCTGGCTTTTACTTTGTTTTATTTTTAAGTTGTTTGTGTTGATTTTTCTGCAGACTGGATTGATTTTAATATTAAGAAATACATTTTTAAAAGCTGAATGACAAGTGTTAATATTTGTGCGGGTATTATATTGTGATTTGGGTTACATTCAGTATTATGGTCTGAGTCTATCTCATCACTTGAAGCAGATAAATAAACATACTCTATCGTTTAAATGCCTAATCCCATTATAATAATGCAGCTCACATACGCTACAGTATTTAGCCTCACACTGTGGCAATCCATGATAAATCTCCCTGCTCTGAAAATAACCCTGGCAAAGCTGCAATGGGAGTTCAGCTTAAAGACAGAAGACTCAGACACTCAGACAGATAATTTACATCTGTACGACTGCTAACTCACTCAGGTCCAGAGAAGTCTGACCTTTTAATTCATTTTCCTCACTCGATTATTCCTATCAGAGTCATGAAGGGCCACAGTCTGTTCCTGCACGCTCTGTGCGAAACACGAGGAAACACCCTGCATAAACACAGACAGACTAACTCCCACACACTCCAGGCCAAAAGTGGAGCTGAGAAAACACAGCTGAACTATGATAGGTGTATTTTCCCCTGTGAGATGTGATTTAGACTCTAATGTGCCTTTATTCTCGGGCCAGTGGGTACAGATGCATTTTATTATTAGCACAGTGATTTCTCGGCGTCGCTAGTTGCTGTGGAGACGGTTAAGAGGTGTTGTATTCTAGCTGTGTGTTCACCTACACACCTCCCACAATGCACCACCACAGCGACCAGGTCGTACAGCCTCTCCGGGTTGGTGGCGTCCCCAGAGGTGTTGAAGAGGCGGAGCTCCAGGGGGAAGACGACGCGATAGGACAGCTTGGTGTAGCGCTGCAGCTGCTCCATGTACTTAAAGCGCTTCAGGTGCAGAGCCAGGATCATCGGCAGCTTCTTTACACGCATCCTAAATCACAGATATTACAGTGTCACACACATCTAACATCTATGTCGTCTAAATGCTCAACAACACACAAAAGTACAATGGGGAAAAAGATGAAACTGATACATAAATAATGGAGCTGGGCTCTGACCTCTTGTGTGCCTCCTGCTTGCTTCTACATTCTTCACAGTAGTATTTGTACTCACTGCACAGTGTCTCTGTGTTACTGAAACCTCTGAGAGGGGAAATCAAGAGAAAAATAGTCAGTTGCAAGTCCCCATATATATATATATATAGTTCAAAAATAGAAGCAGATTCTGCTAATCAACTGCAGTATTAATTCAGTGCCTGATACGTGTGGTTGTTTCACCTGAGGCAGTGTGTGATGGAGGTATTCTGTTCTACATCCACAGAAAGGTCCAGAAAGTCCTCATCTTTGCTGCTTATCTGAAAAGAAATAAACCTAAATTAACCTAGATAATAAATAAACACATCTTAATTAGTCTTAGATACTACAGAAATGTCTTCCTACCAGACTCTGAGCTGTGGCAATAAAATTCCTTCTGTATGCAGTTGTGTTGTATTTACTTAACAGATTGTTTGCACACACTGACTTAATCTTTGTACTTTTACTTACCCGTGACATAAGCAGTGGGACTGTTTAACTCAAAGGAAAATAAATTTTAACAGAGCTATGTTGACACACAGTAGACTGTGTAATCCACTCATAATTCCCTATCAGATGAAAATAGAGATAAGGCATCTTACTGTTTCACAGGTGAGGCAGCGTGTCTCGTTGGTAAGAGTGCCTTGGAAGATCTCATGGACCCAGGTGGGAGCGGGCGTGGCATTGCTGTTGTTGTTCTGGGAGTCCAGTGTGCCGTTGGCAAGGCGGCCATTGGTCTTCTCCTGCTTCCTCTCCTCTTGTAGCAGGTCAGCAATGGTGTTGAGCAGGTAGTTTAGGAACTCATGAGCATCTTGCTGCATGTAGTTGTCAAACAGCTCTGTGGGAGAAAATATACAGAGATCATTTAGAGTTGTTATCCAGTTCCTCTACATGCTCAGCAGGTACTTCAGGATCTTCGGGATAGTGAACTTATCAGCAAACAATGAAAAACAACAGACTAATGAATTTTAAGTTGTTCAAGTGATGCCTTGACACACTGGTATAGGCTCTTTTTAACACAACTATTCCTATGTTCATCTTACCATTCTCTTTGCGTAGTCGTGTGATGAACTTCTTGGGTGGTATGACGCCCACTTTCCTCTTCTGGTTGGCAATACTGTGGAAAAGGTCAGCCAGGCAGGTAAGCAGGTTCTCCTTCCGCCGAGGCTGACTGCGGTACGCCAAAATCTTTTCTCGGAAGGGCCGGCAGAAGTACAGAGCCTGCAGCACCGAGTTGCAGTAGCAGGTGTTCCCAAACTAAAATCAAACATGGCATACAGTAGAATAAGTGTGAGTTTAAAATGGGTGGAAATGTGAACAAAATAGACCTGCACGATGCATCACCCACTTACATTGACCAGGCCGAAATAGTGCTCATTAACCGGAAACTGCTCAGATCCAATCTCTTTCTCCAGAGCAGAGGCATTGGCGCCCTGTGTGTGCAAAGAAACCAAAAAATCTGTTACCCCCTTGAATCAAGAATAAACTAAATATAACTATTATATGTGAATAAGACAATGACAAAACATAAACACTCTCTCTGACTCTCTAAGTATCTACCAGATTTGATGGCATCAGATTGGCAATTTCAAGGTCATTTGTTGCTGGGACAAAGCAAAAAAAACAAAAACAAAAACATAAAACTAATGGGTGCTTAAAGCCCCCAAGACTAGGCATGTTTCCCATGTTACCTCCACTCTGCCCTTTTATGCCATTAGAGCTAAAAGCATGCACGATCTTTAACTCACAGTAAAGTCCCTGGCCAGTGCTGACTCTCATCCCTAAGAGCTTTTAAATGCAAAACTCAGCTTGGATGACAAAACTGCATGTGTGAAAATAGAAAATATTTTAGGTGCAGAGGGTTAGGAGGTAATCGGGGTTACCCGTTTATGGAGACACACGTCCTTCTAGTGGGATTATACAGTACAATACGATGTGCAGACAGTAACAAACTGTGCGGAGACATGGACTTGGAGCGGGTCCACGACTGCGTAGCTAATGTTAAACCATGTCGTCATTACATGCCTTAATAATATCTGGTGGTTTATCAGCGGTCAACGCGCCAATCTGGCCTGTTATTTACGATTCTCCTGCACATACTGCAGATTAATCGTCACCTCAATCGGAAGTCATCAATTATCCAGCTGTGTTCCAGTGGTTGGCAAACAGAAACGCTGGTTTAGCTTTAGTTGCATTTGCATTAGCTTGTTAGCTGTGAATCCCAGCAGCAGCAGGTGCACTGTCATTGTGCTTGGAGAAGCAGCGATAAGTAATAATTAAATGTATCTGCAAGATACGAGTAAAAACAGTCAACACATGAGCGTCCATTAGCAAAGAGAGCAGAGCGGAGACGGCAGTGGGTGGCTGCTTGCTTTGCCATGGTCGGAAAACTGCTTGGCTAGCACACAAACCCGTGTAAACTGTTTTTATTGTAATTCCGCGGTTTAAAAGCCACTAACAGTGCAACTACTGTTTACTTATCACCCTATAGTCTGGCTAATATCAACACGAGCCTGCTGTGCACTCACCATGGTACAAAAAGAGGCAAATTTGGAGACTGTCATTAGGATTTCCATTCGGCTAGCGCCATCTTCCACCACACCGTCGCGCGCTGACAAGACTGGGCTGGCTCCCCTCGTGAGGGCAGGCAGGCAATTCTGCTGAGCTCGCGACGGAAGGTCCAACAGCTCAAGAAGACGAGAGCAGTATCTGCATGTTGCGTCCGTCTTCGCGTAATCACCCTCGCTAAAAAGAAATAAAAATATTGCTTAGGGTTTTGGCCCGCGAGTGTCACACTCCCGACACGTCTATCCTCCTGAGACTGGCTTATTTCTCAAATCCAAAATGAAGCCATGTCAAAATTTTTAGCAGCGTATTATGTCGTTAAAGAAATCAAAGGTTAGCCAGCTTGCTCAAGTTTCGCGCATGCGCATCAACACCACCACAATGTACGCGTTATGTATTTTCACCGTCGTACAAAGTGTCCCAGGTTTTAAAAAAGGAGCTGTGGGTTTATTTTATTTTATATTTCTTAATATACGAAACGATGCTGTCGTGGGTTGTTCGCTTTCTTGTCCAGCATACTGCGATAAACAGTAAACACGCCACAGAGACGTTATTGACTACACCTGCTCTGGGAGCAGTTGACGTATAGCTCAGGCATGAGGGGCCTCATTATAAGTGATAAATGTGCTGACTCTGGATCAGCTCTTGCCCATCCCATTTCGCCACAGTCATTCTGTTCAGGCGATATCGCGGACTGCCTCAATTGTATTTTACTAGGCGGAGTTTAGGGTCCTGAGCTCTCTCTTTCCGCCGTACCCGCCATCTTGTAGAGACCGGGGGTAAGATCTTCTCCGTGAAAAATTACAATTTCTACCCTATTTTTGTATAACTTGTTCACAATTACATTTATATAAAACCCGTAGCAACACCCTTACGTGCCATTTGGTCCATATAGTCTGAGAACCTGTCCCACGGAGTGATATTATCCGTGTAATGTGGACAGGAGCGGTAGCGTGGCTCTCCCATGTGGGCTTCACAGATAGAGAAACGACCTGTACGAACAGTAAATCCCTCTGACACACTGTTACCCTGCTGAAATGCAGTCTAACTCGGCACTTGTCCCGGCTAATCAGTTTTTGTTGTCATAAGACTGGAACTGTGGGTTTGTTTCAGCCAAACGTGGCCTCCTCTACGATAGTCTTTTAATCCTATAGTTAGCGTAAACTTGCTAACGGACCGTGCCATTAGCTAGCAGCTATGTTGCTATGTTAGATCAAATTCATCCAAACTATTAATGGTATAATTGTGGGATAGACATACTTGATAGTTCTCGTTGCACAAGGAGAAGCTGTTTTAGACGAACTGAACCCGGTTTCGTTGTGTAGCAGCGGGTCTGGACAGGATGTTAGCATTTATTGCCCGTCAATACAGCAATGTCCCATATTGTTCCCTTTTATAGCAAATCTCAATGCATATCCCTCTTGTTAAACTGTAAACCATACCAGTGTCTGCCAATTCCCACCATCCCTTGGCACATATAGGGGAAAAAGTAGACTTTGTGGACATTGGCTTCCATAAGATGGAAGATATGCTAATCACACCATGACTGACATCAGTGTCTTTTCTTCTTGAAGTAATCAGGCATCATGACGAACACCAGAGGCAAGAGGAGGGGGACCAGGTACATGTTCAGCAGGCCATTCCGCAAGCATGGTGAGTACAAACTTCAAGAGCACCAGGCTGTGTGTCCCCACTTGTTTGAGTTATAGATTTGCTTCTGTACCGCCATGAAGAACTGTCAGAAGCTTTACAGAATAACATGAATTAATTGAAAGCATTTACTTCACAGGCCCAATCCCCCTGTCCACTTACATGCGCATCTACAAGAAGGGCGACATCGTTGATATCAAGGTAAGCTGCAGCATGTGTATTGACAAATATCTTTGTTTGGGTCATCAGCAGGCATTCATGAAATTGTAGCAATCTGATTTTAATATCATGCTCAAGAGTATCCAACACTTAAGTTGG
Source organism: Selene dorsalis (assembly GCA_900303245.1). Classification (NCBI taxonomy): domain Eukaryota; kingdom Metazoa; phylum Chordata; class Actinopteri; order Carangiformes; family Carangidae; genus Selene; species Selene dorsalis. The sequence continues at coordinate 8,165 of OMNW01014891.1, forward strand.
CTTCCAAAAGTTTTGTTTGCTCTTGCAAATAGCTTTGTTTTGTGTTTTTGCAATAATAAAAGTCTGAGTGAACATAAACCAAAGCTTTCAGCAAAGATACAATGTACAGTAATTTTCTATCAGTAAGACATTTATTGACATGGTTTCACCTGAACTCACACAGGAAGCCATTGGTGTTGTAGCAGTTAGATGATCTGACTTTTGTTATTGGCACAGTGGAGGAAATGAAGCTTGTTTGTTCTGTGTTATTTGCAACAAACATTAAAATGATACTTTAGCTGTCACTAACCTTTTAATACATTGTGATTTCTTTCCAGGGCACAGGCACTATTCAGAAGGGTATGCCCCACAAGTGCTACCATGGCAAGACAGGACGTGTATACAACGTAACCCAACATGCTGTCGGCATCATTGTCAACAAGCAGGTCAAGTAAGTAAAGAAGTGATATTCATAGTTCTGCAAAATATATGCTTATATATGTTATAACTTTGAGCTGGCACACACCAAACAACTGGAAACTCCCATTTATTTAGATTCTCTGTAGTTGAATCCAAAAAGCCTCATACATGTGGTCTATTGTCACCATAACATAGACAGGTGCTGTAACCCAAGACTCTGGGAAACTTTTATTATGTTTGCTTCAGGTTTGGCTGGAGTATGTATGATTTGGACTTTTTGGATTAATGTCAGACTGACTGAGTCTGAGTGCACCTTGTGAATCTGTTTGGCTTCTATTTTTGTTGTGTGCCGTTGCTCATATTTACTCATCTAGAAAGAGGAATGTGACCCCATCTTCACTTTGCCACCAGGAATCTTTATGTCCTAAGTGGTCATTCATGTGGGGAAAAGTATTTCAACCTCAAGTACTCCAGTCCAACTCCTGTTTGACCTGGAGTCCTAATGAGGAGACAGCAGAGGAAATTGACATGTCATTATTTATCACCCAGAGCAAAAACTACCTAGGAAGATGTGTAAATTGTTATTTTTAATATAAACATGTTAATGCTTTGCACACTCACAGGGGAAAGATCCTGGCCAAGAGGATCAACGTGCGCATTGAGCATGTGAAGCACTCAAAGAGCAGGGACAGTTTCCTGCAGCGTGTCAAAGAGAACGAGAGCAAGAAGCTGGAGGCCAAGCAGAAGGGCAGCTGGGTGGAACTGAAGCGCCAGGTAAGAACCTGAAAAAGCGTTTACTTCAAGTGATTTGTTTGTTTACTGGAAATATAAAGTATAAATGATGTAAATTATCTAGATGATGGGTTCTGGGTAAGAACTTTATCCTATGGGGAAAAAAAAAAAAAAGTCAGAGCTTTTTCTTAACCTGTGGTCCACACTGAAAACTTGAATGGAAAATCGACCACTTGTAAGAATTGGTCTCAATAGGCCTGGATTTTTTAAGCCACAAAAAGCGTTGTATTTGCAGTGGTCCACTTGCTTTCATTATTTTGTCAGCTTGATGTGTGTGTTGTCACTGATCACCTACATTTCTCTGTCTCGTCTCCACAGCCTGCTCCTCCCCGTGACGCTCACTTCGTCAGCACCAAGAAAAACGAGCCACAGCTGCTGGAGCCCATCCCCTATGAGTTCATGGCCTAAACCAACCAGAATAAAAATATTTGTACACACGCTGCTTGTCATTTTGTCGTCTGTTCACACATGAATGTATGCTTCTGTCATGTGTTGTCACTCGGTGATGATTAGCCTCTTTTGATTGTTCAAAATGAAATCAAAAGCACTTTTTATTTCACCGGCGATCTGAGAGTGACCAGTGCACATGTTATAAGCATTTCACCTCTCAGCTGCTTTCAAAATAATCTCCTTTCATTATAAAACCACCCTGACAAGCAGGGAGAAAAGGCCCTACACATGATGTACCTACACTGGTGATCTCATTCAGTATCCATCATAAGACATGGAAAAGAGGGAACAGACTTTTTTTTTAAGTCTATGATTAGCTGAACTCCATTTAGCTATTATTTCAGGTTCCTACTTATTTGCTCATTGTCACAACCTATTGAGACATATGATCAGAACAGTTACTGATGTTTTCTTCAGCATTGGTGCCTCTGCAGTGTTTGGTCATCTGTGGCAGCAGTTCAAGCCTCCACACACCCAACATCAGTCTATCACTTGGCCATAGTCAGGTGTCAAAATTCATCACCTAGTTTAAAGAAATGGAAAGAACAAACTAATACAAGGCTTTAAAAATGAACCCTGGGGTGCAGATGCCTTTGTGTGGGTGTCCATGGCCTTGTTTCGAGAAGACTTCATTTTTGTTATGAAAATAAATTAATAAGACCGAAAACAGTCAAAACATCAAGGCCTCCATCCTGTAAGCAGGATATTTGTTATAAAACCATGCTGTGCATAGAGCATCCAACAACACACCTTGGGTCTTGGGTTTCAGTTGTTCAGTGTCAACAAAAAGTACATTTTACGAACCTTAAATCTACTGTAAAGTGGAAATCAATGGATAGTGGACCCTGAGGGTTTAACTGCTGGACTGGAGACATAAGCATCATGGTGAATCACTGGTTGTGTGCACCTCAGGCCCAGTTGGCCCAGTCTCACTTGCAGTGGACGCCACCATAGGCAGCATTTCTGTCTTTGAGCAGTAGGTGGCAGTGTGCACTAGAAAATGTGCTGAGTGCAGAACATGCATCAGGTTTTCTCTTTCATAAATTCACGAAACGAAGCTGTTCATTAAGAAATCAATACAGCTGATGATGTATTTTTCATCCTCTGTGATACTGACTGATACTACTAAAACACTGACAGTGTTACTTATATTTGGCCACATCTTTTGTTATATTTCTGGGTGTAACTAAGACAGACCATGATTCAGCAGTTCCCTTATTAAACTTATTAACTTACCCCATCATCATTTTCATGGTTATAATCTTGATTTCCCACACTCACCTCCAGACAAGGGCATTTTCTCATTATATTAATCTGACTTTTCATAATCAATCACTCCCTGAGATGAAGTTATTAAACTATTTTATAATGTATGCCTTTACTGAAATTGTGTACACATAACAACCCTACTGCATTTCTTAATTGTTTACATTCCTAATACTGTAATAGTAAATTTAACTGCATGATATTTTCAAGTGAGGGCTACAGCATGCTTTCCAGTGCAGAAGTAAAATGACATTAAATAAGAAAAAGGTTTGCATACTCAAACAAGACAAAAATAATCCATAACTTAAGTATAATTAGAAAAAGAAATCCAAAGGTCTGGAATTGTTTCTAAATACATATAGACAAAACAGATAATGTGTATGTGTTATTATCATTATTAATATTTTAGTTTCATTTATTATTATTTTTGAAATAATTTAAACTACAAATTAAGTTTCACAACAACTTTCTAAATGATTCAGAATGAACTAAAACAGAATAGATGAAAGTTGCATCATTCAGCCACAATAACAAAAACATTCACCTGTTTAGATGTTGTGGATAATTGCAGCATGTATTCATATTACAGAAAATAGGAATATATACGTATATAAACAGAACCACCACTGATTTTGTGATTTTCAAAGTGTGTGTGTGTGCGTGCGTGTGTGTATGCAGCACTTCATGTGTGCTGTTTAATCAGTGGAGGCTGAATGGCTGGCTGGTTATGTGACAAATAGGTTATCTCAACCCACCTCAGTACTTTACCCAATATTTACACGAATTAGGGCCAGTTTACAGAGATAGGGGCGAGCAGCTGACAGGATGAAGTGTCTGTGTGAGTGAGAGAGGAGGCCAACACTGAATCAGTCCAAAGATTATATTAGATGCATCTTTTAAACTTTCTTTAAAGAATAAAGCTGAGGGTGAAATTAGTTTTAATAAGCCTCGAGTGGATCATTTTAAAACCCAACATGGAGAGGCGGCCTTTCTTCACCCTCATGACCTCGTGGGCCTGAGGTCAGGGAATTCAGACACAGTCTTATCAGAGCAGAGTAATAAGTATCCAACAACCTGAAGAGATAAAACCAGAAAAAAAAACAGATGGAAAAATAAAATGTAATCAATCAATTGAGCAGCTTAGCCAAAGCCTTTGGTATTGATCGGTGAAGTCTAGATTTTGCTTGGTATATTCAGATAAGGGAATTGTATCTGTACTTGTATATTCCCACAGCTTTTCGCACCAATCCTGCACATTAAATATATTAACTAACCAGTGCATTTGTATTTCTGTGGCTTTGCTCTGTTTTAAATGTAACATAACCACGATAGATGAAAAAGTCTGAACATTTTACCTCATCTAATCAGTCTTTAAGAACATTTCCTGCACTTATTTTCATCCTTTCCATACATCTATAGTCATTCCTTTGTGTGTTTTCTCACAGATACACCAGGGTGTCATGTGCGGCACTGACTCATGGAAGTTACTGATTGAAGGAACAAAAAGTAAACAGAAAAGGAGAGAGAGAGAGAGAAAGCAACTAAGAGGGAGGGGAGCAGAAAGACAAGGCATGTGGATAAAAGCTGTGGAGCACTATGAACTCCTTAATCACACGTTTGACACCCACAGATTGAGTCTGTCAGCTCAGCCAGCAGCTCGGAGCAGCTGTATCGACTCAGTGTGTTACATATTAACCCCACACACACACACATACACACAGTAGATAATTGGATATAGACAGAGACATGTTTGTACCACTGATGCCAGAAGAGCTATGTGTGGAAATGTTGCACAATATGGAAAATTTGAGAATTATCAACCGTCCTACTGCCCCTGAATGGAAATATCACAGATTAAAATAAAATATAAAAAAAAATTGCAATCTTAACAGTATTTGTATAAAGGCACATAGTTATTAAACAAAAGTTAAATAATGAACCCCTTCAGCATTAATATAATATTATGGGCATATGTGGTTAATAAAATTAAAAGGTTATTGATACATTAGTGTGAAAGCTGGGTTTCAGTATTGTAGGAGGTTGAGATTTTTGTTGCCAAGTTTTTTATTATTATTATTATTTTTATGGTGTAACCTCTAAAAATAATTATCATAATATTTTGTTAGTTCATTGGGGTCGAAAAAATGAAATTCAATAGAGTAAAAAGTGCATATTTGGCCAAAGAACTGTCATGGACTAAAGGTCCAAAGAAGCATTAAATTAAAAATACTCAAGTAAACTACAAAGATGAACTACAGAGACATTCTGCTAAAACACAATAGTCTGTTTGGGTAATTAATTATTTCCATTATTTCAAATTCATTTTGTTTCCATTGTAATGGGGTGACAAAATGGGACAAAATGGGTCTGTCAAAATAATTGGGGGTAGGTAGAAAAACTAACCCTTTAAACAGTATTCTCCTTATCACTTCAAGGCTTCACCATCCCACATAAACTCTCCAGCTGCTGCAGAACGAAGGCCTTTAGTTGTAATAATGACAATAATATTTGTGACTGTGGCGCAAGGGAGCAAGGGTGTGACAGTGTGTGTTTGGGATAGGCCCGAGGGTTTGACAAAGGCACAAGGAAATCCCACCTCAGGCCAAACAGAGTGCATGCTGTACTGTGTCTGTGAGCGTGATAGGTTGGTGATAGAGTCTGTGTGGTTATCAGAGACGGGGGAGGCACGGTCATATATGTGGATATTGGGCCAGCTGTATTGATCCCGGCCCTGA